>OX235275.1:18271221-18287718 GCA_944472155.2 Trichobilharzia szidati
CCAGATTTCTTATCTTATTCGGGTCAACCAATCTAGATTTTGCTAAGTTTTTATGTTCAGCTAGTTTGACTGCCCCTGTTCTACTAGTTTGACCTATGTATTTGACCTGACAATCATTGCAGGGTATTAGATAAACTAAATTGTTTTGTTTCAAAGGCTCTACAGGATCCTTTAACCGACAAAGCTTGTTTCTAATTGAGTTTGTGGGTTTGAATGCCGTTTTTATTCCTGCCTTGTTAAGAATTCTGCGCAAGGCTTCCGAGGTTCCTTCCTTGTATGGAATTACTACTGATGATTTAGGTTCTTTATTGTTGGTGTCGTCATTAATATTATTATTATTACTGTTATCATTATCATTATTATTGTTATTATCACTATCGCTACTATCATTATTTATTTTATTTTTACATTTCCTTACATATTTCCTGACTAATTTATCCGGGTAATTATTAAGTTTTAAGGCTTCTTTTATGTGTATCAGTTCCTGTTTTAGATTTTCTGTGGTACTACTTAATTTTTGTGCTCTGTCATTTAAACATTTCACCAATCCTATTTTTACTGACATAGGATGGGATGATCGGAAGTCCAAATATCTGTTTGAGTGTGTGGGTCTCCTGTAAACACTAGTGTTAACCATCCCATCTTCTTTCCTCTTTACGTTACAATCTAACATTGGGAGCTCCCCTTCCTGATTTTCCAATTCATAAGTGAATTGAATTGCTTCAACCTTCGAGTTGATATGTTCGAAAAACCTATCTATATCTTGTGTTCTAAGTACAGTGAATGTGTCGTCTACGTACCTCCACCATACTTTTGGGGTGGGGGTGAACGTTTTAATCGCTATGCTTTCCCACTTATCCATGAATATATCTGCTACCACTGGGGATATTGGTGATCCCATGGCAACTCCTTCAGTTTGTTTGTATATTTTCCCTTGGAATTTAAATACTGTGGAAGTCAGGCAAAGCTGTACTCCCAGCATTATGTCCTCAAGTGGCACTTTTGTCCTAAGTTCGAGTTCTTGGTCAGAAATGAGTTCGTTTCTGACTGCCTCCATAGCCATATTTATTGGTATACGTGTGTATAAACTGACTATGTCAAAACTAACCATTTTCTCTTCATTGACTAATTTTAAATTATCTAATCTATGTTTGAGTTCATAAGAATTAGTTAGTCTAGATTTCGAGTGGATTTTTAGGGGATTTAATACCATGGCTAAATATTTAGATAATTCATAAGTAGGTGAATTTCTAAAATCAACTATAGGCCTAATAGGGTATCCTGACTTATGAACTTTAACAACACCATACATCCTACTGGGGTTATTAGTTTTGGGCATTTGGGCAACTACAAATACATGTAATAGGAATGATTCATCACCTGTCCCCGATATTTGGAAAATTCTACTACCCATACAACAAATAGGAGAGAACAAAGAAAACTATAAAACTCAAGTGTCTTTTATTTCTCTCTTATTTTGTATTCTATAGTGAACACCTTCTTAAACATACTTAGCTATCTAAATTATTAACATTGGCTAACTTCTTTGTACTTTACTCTATTCATTCTTTTGTGTATCTACTGGTTCCGACTATATTAGCACTATGAGTATTACAAAATTGTCCTGTCATTAACCATCATGTAATATTAGTTTTGTGGCTGTTTTTTCTTATTTTTCTGTACTTTCCGGCAATATTAACTGACAATCATTGTTTGTGAACGCCATAGTCACCACCTTAAAAATTTTTGTATTATTCAAGATTACTCACACTGTCACTACAAACAACACATTAGACCTGACAATAAAAAAAACAAAACAACAACACTGAAATGTTATTTTATGATTGTTTAGAGTTGTTTCAACCAAATTAACTGATCATCTTGGTGATAAACATTCCTGATTATCATTTCATAACTTCTTGTATGACTATAGCTTTACTGTCACCATGCATAATCACATCATAGCTTCCACTACCCAATACTGAGTTATTATTAAATGCTGTTTATTCTCCTATCTACTTCTTGGTATTTTTTCGCATTTTATTTTTATTATTTTTATGTTTTTTGTTGTTGTTTTTGTCTTTATATTTATTTTTTGAAATACTCCTTTTAAACGCTGGATAAAATTAGATGCAAATATTGTAGATATGTGCTGAAAATTCCACACTTTACCACTAGTACTGTTTCTGGAATAAAGCAAATTATTATTATTATTAAAAAAAAAATAGTATACCAGCTCGCCTTGAAGGTCCTGAGTTTGATGCTTGACTAATGGAGTCATGAAAATGTGCTGCTAAAGAGCCCCAAACAAGGAAGGAAGGTTTTCGATAATTCCTGAGGTGACGCCAATCTGTGATCAATCTTGAAAAGAAATTTACAAAAGCCAAATGATGTTTCGTCCTAATTTAAAACTCTTCAACAGTTGGTAAAGTTAAACAATGACGAACGTTATGGAATGCGAACACATAACTAATCTTGAGGCAACCAATAAGAGAAAATTGTGATTTTCACAGACCGATCTGGCGATCTTATCCTGTTTCTCAGTCTTCTCCAAAAGCCCTCCTGTGAATTCGTATACGTTCTAGTTAGGGAATGCATAACTATTTATTATTATTATTACTATTATTATTATTATCTCCTTAAGTTCTATTGAGTTCGGTCCTCCACCAATGTTCTCATCAACTGACTCCACATCTGCCCACATACCTTCATCTCCTCTTCCCTGTATCACCTCCTCCTCCATGTCACCCTCACATTGATGACCAATTCACCGATCCCCATTCCATTGGCGTTCCACTCGAGCGATGGCCTGGCATGTGATGTCACTCACTTGATAGTTTGTTTTCTCACAGTATGGCCAATCCACTTCCATTTCTTCCTGCATATCTGTTGCATAATTGGTTCCCGCTGGGTTGGCTCGTCCATCGCCAGAGATCCCCCAATAATGCTGATGTTTGTTGGCTGGCCATCTGATTTCGCGCGAAGTATTGAGCGAAGACAACTGTTGATGAAGTTGTGTAGTTTGTTCGAAGTGGCCTTCGTGAGGCGACGTGGTGCAGCACCAAGTCTCTGATCTGTATAGTAAGTAGCACTGACTAGATTTAACATAAGAGTTGAAAATCTTGATCTCATTTTCCATGCTGAGTGTCGAGTGCTGTTGATCTCCATTCAGCCTCGAGAGTAATGAAGGCTTACCTTGCTTTCCTGATCCGCTGCTTTGATATCCTGATCAGTTCTGTCGGCCTGTAGTTGAATTGATGCTTCCCAAGTAGGTAGGTAGGTAGGTGGGTGGGTAAAGGAGGTTGCTTCTTCCAGATTTCCCCCATTTACGCCGGCTGATTGTTGTCTGTTGTTGTTGTTGCTGTTGCTATTGGCCAGGAACCTTGATCATCAGCTCTGTTTTCTCAATGTTTACCTGAAGTCCTACCTTCTGCCAACTTGCTGCTTTTCATCACTTTCATATCTTCTAGTTTATGTGAAACCAGATATATATCACATCGCGAAGTCCAGATCCTCCACGATTTTTGTGTGTTCAATTTATACCTGTCTCCTCGTTGCCCGGCTCGCTGTCTGTCTACCGCATTATCCAGTCTACCACAATCAGGAAATTAATCATTGGAGATAGTAGGCAGCCAGCCAGCCTTGTCTTACTTCCGTGAGTTTCCGGATAACTATTTGCTAGATAATGGAAATCAAACAGCCTAACCTGATTCCCAAACCTAAACCTAAGCCTAATCATAAGCCTAACCTTGATCCTAACCTTAACCCTTATCTCAATCATAAATTTAACCCTAACAGGTAATCAACACATTATCCAAATAGTACTTGGAAACGAGATAGGGAGAGAATTTGCATCTCGATTCCTTCACAGTGGCCATAAAATAAAGTTAGCTCCTGTTATTCAACCAGTAGTGTACTTTCAAGGACCCACTAGAGCCTTCGCACTCCTGAATTACTATAATTTGCCTTAGCCCCAAAAACTCTCCACCTATGATATTGTTACTGCCATCCAATCGGTCTTAGATGGATCGACACTAAATGAAATAATAGTTTCAAAACAAAAAATTATTCAAATATATTGAATAACAGTCATATGCGTGCGTCAGTGTTTCAATAATAGAATGCCCTCACGAGGTATGCAACATAAATGGCACTGAAATAGAAACTAAATCGGAAATTAAATACCTAGGCGTCATTCTATCTGCTGATCTTTCCTGGTCGTCTCATATCTTGACGATTTCTAAGAAAATATTCCGTCTTACCTTCTACATCAAGAAGTTAAGACGAATGTCTGGTATTACCCAACCTTTACTACTACAATTCGTTAACTCTCGCATTCTGCCTATTATTCTTTATTGTTCCCCCTTAGATTTTCCCGGGCTACTGAAGAAAGACTATACCTTACTACACAGGATGTTAAAGGTTGTCAGCAGGGTAAGCAATGTGCCACTTAACCAGCTTGTTAATAATCTGGTTGACAGGCATATGGACCCATGTGAAAATCGGCTAAATCCATTCTATCTAACTCACAACACCACCCTCTTCATTCACAACTCTCCCCTCGTATATCTCATCAGTAGGACCAAAAGCTTAGATAGAAAACTATATGCTCGCACCAGCAAGTACAAAAACTCAACCATACCCTACTTAGCTCGTGTTCTGTGTGATAAAGAAAGCATTAGGCGTGACACCTATAATTCGTTAAATAGTCAGTAGTACAACTGGACCTCGTCTTTCCAACTCATATCATTTATAGGTACAACGTTTTCTTTCTCTCTCTCTTTTTTCCGTTATGTGCTGCTTTGTTTCTTTCTTCCGCTTACGCCAGTAAATATGATAGCACCTAGTTTCCTAACACCTTCAAACACTGTTTCAACTTTGGCTTTGCTGCCGACATGCTAATATGTTGTTGTCATAATGAACTGAGATTTCCTTAATCTATGTAGAATTCTATTTATTGATAATGTACTAACTGGATGCAATACTGTAGTAAAAATGCTGAGAATTCCATTCTGTATCACAAGTACTGTTTTGGAATAAAGCAAATTATTATTATTATTATTATGCTTGCCAACTCAGCACTTGGCCTAAGTTTCGATCCCTGGCTGGCGCTCACTCCAAAATCTCGCTTAGCTTCGTAATAATCCCGGGAAGGTGGAGAGGTTAGGCGTGAAGCTGTCGATCTCGACCGTAAAAATAAACACCACTCTTGAGGGAACTTCAAAGCTCAGGCTTGAAGCCCTATGTTCCCCTCAGAACGCAAAGGGATAAAATTAAAATAAATAATAACACATTATTTCAAACCAGGTTTGACATACAACGACTTCGTCATTGTCAAACTGATCGATCTGCCCATTGATTTCACCCTTTTCTACTTCCATAAGGAGACTTTTTACGAGTTCCTGAACAATCCTTTAGTTCAAATATGGGTTTGCAGAGGGTATATGATTGATTTTAAGACTGGCCACGAACTGAGTTCACTTGGAGAACCAGTATAGGGTAGTAGACGGCTGTTTCGTCTTAACTTGAGACTCTTCAACGGTACCCACAAATGACCCCACGGCAAGGGATTGAATCCAAGATCTTCAGTTTATGAGGCAAGGACGTAGACCTTTCAGTTAGTCGGATAGAATCCAATGCCCTGTTGGTGATATTATAGTGCATTCCCCAGATAATGTCATCAGCCAATATTTTTCCTCACATACCGAATTTGGTGGAATCCGCTGATCATGACTCTCCAGCTGGAATTTCAGGCAACGCCACCCTGTAGTTAGTCACCGATGAACAACAGCTGAATACAAAGGAGTTTTTGAACAAAACTATGGCGAACTCCCATCATGAACTGCATTTGTGATCTAATTCCTCGAGTATCCTCCATGGATCACAGAAAAAGCTACCCAGTGGTCCCAGCTGGTTCTCTCAGTAGTTCTCGAAATGAAGTCAGTTAGAGATAAGTCTCGTAATACTGTTTAGTTGAGCAAACCTTCTTCTAGAATAACCAAGAGATTGAATGAAGAAATTTGCATTCCTTTTCAGCTAGTTCCTTATCATCAGCTGGCTGGCTCTATATCAATATATAGTCTTCTTTGACATCAAAATGTTTTACCAACCAAGTGGTTATTTTAGTTAATCATTTTTGAAGGAGGGGGGCAGAATTAATTAATCAATTAATTAATTCGTAGAGGTCAGCAACAAGTTATTACATAATCAAGAAATTTATAAAACAGCAATGATGACTAAGAAGAATAGGATGACTCATACGAATTACGTGAATTGCAAACAAGTTTGAAAAGAGTTAGCTAGAATTGTAAAAAATTTCCAAAGTAAATAGAAAGTTACAAGGGGAGGGAAAAAGTCGTTTTTTAAAAATTTAATGCATATTATTATGCTCGCTAGTGACTTGCTACAGAAGAGAGTTTCCTGAAGTTCTAGTGAGAAGTCGTGACCAATGAGGTCCATCCAGTTGGGAGTGAGGATGGAGTTCCCACCGATAACATTGGTTGGTGATCGCGCTAAAATCACGTATTGGTAGAAGTGAAAATTCATGGGCTAGTAGAGGGAATAAAATTCACATTTGAATCAGAAAATGAACAAGGAGAATCAGCTATCATGTTAGATTGTAAAATAAAACGAATAGAAGAAGGTAAACTGCACACTAGCGTTTATAAAAAGCCAACGCATTCTGCTAATAGATATTTAGACTTTAATTCATCTCATCCCTTATCTGTCTGTGAAGGCAGGCAGGCTTAGTCAAGTGTTTAACAAACCGAGCAATAACACTAAGTAGCACAGAAAAGACCTAAATGATGAAATAAAACAGATAGAAAAAGAAGCGTTGGTGTCAAATATAACTATCCTATAAAATGCATTAGAAAGATCAGAAAAGGTCGAAAGCAAAATAAAAATAATGGTGAAACTAATAATGATAACATAAATAAGAGAGAATATAAGGCATCTAGAGTAGTTTTACCATATAAGGAGGGGAGGGGACATCTTGGACCATCCCTACGTAGGATTCTCAATAAAGCAGTAATTAGAGTGGTTGGTATTCAAACCTACAAACTCATTCAGATAGGACAGGCTCGATAGGTTAAATGACTGTGTATATTGACCCAATTAGACAAAATAATATAATTTACAAAATACCTTGCAATGACTGAGTTAGGTCAACTACTAAGGTCAAGCTAGTAGATCGGGGGGAAGTCAGATTATCAGAACATAAGAAATTAGTTAAGGTAAGAATGGTTGACCCCGAGAATATAAGCAATTTAGAAAAAAGCTCAACGATTGCAATGCATGCACTAACACAACCACACAATAGGGTGGTAGGAAAGGGTTAAAATCCTAAGAAGTAATATAGGTAGGTGGAGAGAGAGACTGATTACAGAATACGTGTTCATCGAGTGAATCTACACGCAACACATGCAATAGGAATGACTCCTCAGTCATACAGGAAATATGGAAAATACCGCTATCAATCAAGTGAAGCGATGAAAAATAATTGAATTATATAAACGAAGTTGGAAAGTTGTATGAGTACTTAACTTGATATGATTATGAGTAGCAATAAATAAATAAACTAGTCTAGCCTTTACAACTAACATGGACCTAGTTCGGCATGTTCCCTTATCCTTCATTTTTTCTGTCTTGTTTTCCGGGTGTGTATTTTCCTCTCTTTGTCTTCATTCGATTCATCCCATTTTCTTCACTCATAAAATTAGTTATTTCAAGTTTGTTTCCATGCTCCTCCTGATCACACTTGTAATCCGTTTAGAATAACCATTGTACAATTATATTCTAATCCTGTGTAATTTTTGTTTCTATGCCTCTTGTAATCTATATTCACACCTCCTCCTAACTTACATTTCAAGTTGAAAATTTTGATTTCAATGTGTTCCCATGCTCATTTTGTTCACACCTGTAATTGGTTCTATCCCCGCGTAATTTTTGTTTCTAAGCCTCTTGTCATCCATATCAAGTTGCAGAAAATAATTATCACCTTTTATTCGCCTTTAAAATTAATTCTCCAGTTATTAAATATTAATTTTGCATACGTTGTAACTGTTTTCTAATCCTATGCAATCTTGTCTCTAAGCCCCTTGTAATCTATATTTGTACCTTCAAACTTTGATATCAATTTGAAAATTATTATCACCTTCGTTACTATGTGGAATTAAACAGATAATAATAGTTGTATCCATGTCAACTAATCTATATAAATGCGACTGTACAGCTGCTTTTGAGAATGAAATTGCCGAAAAGATCGCCATCTTTGCTGAACATCTTGTTCTTTTCAATCTGATGTTCCGATGGGTATTTTCCACGATTCAATAAATTATGCTCGAAACGTTGTCATTCTTAAATATTACTGTATAACTAATATATGTGTAAAACTTGGGCACTGTGGTAGTAAGTAATTCCATATTAGTTTGTTTATTAGGTATATCACACAGTGAAACAGTATTATTTACTGGATGACGTTTCGAAATCGTGTGATCAAATTGATATGATTATGAACAATAAATTTTGTTCGAAACGTCATCCAGTAAATAATACTGTTTCACTGTGTGATATACCTAATAAACAAACTAATATGGAATTACTGTATAACAATGTGAGATTTTATCAAAAAATAAATTTTGCCTATTATGAAATTATTCTCTACCACAGTGCACAAGTTCTAGTCTTATATTCACAATCTATTTGCAAATAAATTTTGGAATTCTCATCTAAATGATTCGATGTTACTCTCTTTTTTTAAAAGCCACTAATGTTGTCAATAACAATCATTCTGTCATTATAATAATAATAATAATAATAATTTGCTTTATTCCAGAAACAGTACTAGTGGTACAGTGTGCAATTTTCAGCACATATCTACAATATTTGCATCTAATTTTATCAAACATTTAAAGGAGCATCACAAAAAATAAATATAAAGACAACAACAACAACAACGGAAACACAAAAATAATAAAAATAAAATGCGAAAAAAATACCAAAAAATAGAATGGAAAATAAACAACATGAAATAATAACTCAGTATTGGGGAGTGGAAGCTATGATATGATTGGGCATGGTGACAGTAAAGCTATACTCATACAAGAAGTTATGAAATGATATTTTAGAATGTTTATCTCCACGATGATCAGTTAATTTGGTTGGAACAACTCTAAACAATCATAAAATAACATTTCAGGGTTGTTGTTTTGTTTCTTTTATTGTCAGGTCTAATGCAGTGTTTGTAGTGATAGTGTGAGTAATCCTGAATAATACAAAATTTTAAGATGGTGATAATGACGTTCACAACCAATGATTGTCAGTTAATATTGCCGAAAAAAATAAAAAAAATAAGAAAAAACAACCACAAAACTAATAATTACATGATGGTTAATGACAGGACAATTTTGTAGTACTCATAGTGCTAATATAGTGGGAACCAGTAGATACACAAAGAAAGAATAAAGTACAAAAAGTAAGCCAATGTTAATAATTTAGGTAGCTAAGTGTGTTTAAGAAGGAGTTCACTATAGAATACAAAATAAGAGAGAAATAAAAGAGCCTAAATTATGCTATTAACAACAAAGCAAGTCATAGGTTTCGCGCTTAACATTGTCTCTGTCACTTAGAACACGGGCCAAATATGGTATCGTTGAGTTCCTGTACTTGGTTGTACGAGCATAAATTATTTTATACTGATTTCTGGTTCTACTTGATGAGATACAAGGCGAGAGTTGGGAATAGAGGGGGTGTTGGGGGTCGGAGAGTATGGTTTTAGACCATTTTACGCTTGTATTCAGATGCCTTTCAACTAATGTAGTGACGAGCTGACTGAGTTTTACACCACTAGTCCTACTAACTACCTTCAACATCCTTCTCAAGATGGTATAGTCCTTTTTCAGTAGCCCAGGAAAGACTAACGGGGAACAGTAAAGTAGAATAGGTAAGATACAAGAGTTGACAAATTGTGAAAGTAGAGGTTGAGTGATTCCAGATTGTCTAAGTTTCTTAATGTAGTATGTTAGACAGAACACTTTCTTAGAAATCATTAGGATATGAGATGTTCAAGTAAGGTCAGAAGATAGAACTAGACCGAGGTATTTAGCATTAGACTTAGTTTCACTTTTAGTCCCCTCAATGCAACAGTCTTCATGAGAACTTACTAGTGTTTGTAGATCTCGTTTATGCCTAAGGGAGAAGTCAATAGTCTGGCATTTTGAGGGATTCAGTGTGAGACCATTTAGTTTGGACCACTGACTGATGTCCGACAGGAAGCTATTTAATCAGAGACAGTCTGACTGAGACTTAATGGAAAACGATACAGACAGGTCATCTGCATATTTGACGAAGTTGATTTCATCTGAAAGAGGTAAATCATGTAAGAAGAAGGAAAAGAGAAACGGAGAGAGAACCGCACCCTGAGGAACTCCAGCTTCAGTAAGCAAAGGAGAGGAAGATACACCATTATATACCGTGTACTGCATCCTATTAGAGAAGTAAGAGTGTAGCCAGTTGATACCCCAGGGCTCAGTTTGTGTAAGACTAAGCTTATTTAACAATAGGCCTCTAGGTACAGAGTCGAAAGCAGATGTATAATCAAGGAACGTACGGATGGATGCGTATAACTGTAGAACTTGATGACGAAGTTATCAGAAAGCATATTCTTTGTTCACTAATCAATCTTTTGAAATTCCAAATGCGCATCTATAATCAATAAACATTTTCATGTAAAATAAAGGCTGTATATTAATGTAGAGCCACCCGATGGTGTAGAACTAAACGGAAAGGAATGCATATATTTTCGCTCAATCTATTGTTTTTTTTCGGAATGCATAAATGTGCTGTACGACAACGGCACATGTCAAGTGATCCACAATGGAAAACTCAGCGAGGCGTTTCGAGTAAACACAGGAGTCAGACAAGGGTGCTTATTATCACCAATGATATTCCTAATTGTGGTGGACTGGATTATGCGTCAGACAGTGGGAAACGAGAAGATAGGGATATCCTGGACCGACGTGAAGAACCTACAAGACCTGGATTTCGCAGTTGATTTATGTTTGATGTCACACAAGATCGAAGACTTACAAGCGAAAACCGACAAACTGGTCGAAGAAGCAACCAGAGAAGACAGGAGTCCAGGTGAACATAGACAAGACGGAGGTTATGAAAATAACCAACCAACAACAACAACAACAGCAACATCCAGTGCCAATCACCATCAACGGGAGGGATTTGAAAGAGGTTACTTCATTCACTTATCTGGGGAGCATTGTCTCAACTACAAGAGGAACGGACGAGGATGTCAAATCGAGAATCACCAAGGCGAGAAACACATTCATCAACCTGAAACCAATCTGGAAATATTCGTCACTCAACTCAGCATCAACAACAAAATGATTCGGATTTTCAATACAAACGTCAAGTCAGTCAGTTCTTCTATACGGATGGATCAGAAACTTGACGGTGGGTCACAAAGAATATTTCCAACAGCCTGTTGCACACCTTTATCAACAACATCTGTTTTCGTTCTATACTCAAGTTCAGATGGCCGGAAAGAACAAGAACCGACAGGAAACTATGGGAACAAACAAACCAAGAACCAATCGCCCAACAAATATACAGGAGAAAGTAAAGATGGATTGGACACTCGCTGAGCTGAGGACGCCGCTGGGTGACATCACGCGTCAGTCAGGCCATTGCTCGAGTGGAACCCGAAAGGGAAGCGGTGAGTGGGACGTCCAAGGGTGACATGGAGGAGATGGTGTGAAGAAGAGTTAAAACAGTATGGACTAACATGGATGCAGGTGGAAAGTACAGCAGAAGAAAGAAGCAAGTGGAGACTTGCAGTTGAAGCCGTTTGTTCCACTAGGAACCCAAGGGAACAATAATAATAATAATAATGCTAACAAATCGGAATTCGGAAAACCTTATTTTTCGTATGTATAACCTGAAGCGAACTAAGAATGACAAATGCGTAACAGGATGCATTTTTTGCAATGACAAGAAGTGATGGATATGAACTATAAATATTATTGTGTTTTTTTTATTTTTTGCTTGATTCCATACAGCATTTTGGTACAAGTATGGAATTTTCAGCAAGTGATATCCATGGCCCAAATTTAGCCTGCTGACCACTGATATCAGGTGTGCGTCGGCCAAGGATCGAATCCCAGACCTTGGGTAGTGTCGGTAAGCGTCTTCACCGCTGTACCACAGAAGCACAATGAGTCAAGAACAATGTTAGCTGGTAAATTATCAAGCGCTAAATGGATTGACTTAATTTACGTAGATAATAATTAGAATGTTGACATATCCACTAAGCATATCAAAGAACTAATCCTCAGATGTACGCTGAATGTCCAATTTTTGTTCAGTGATCATATATACACCCCCATCTCCAAAAGATGGATTAGTTATTGATTCTTCTCCTGATCCATTACTGAGGGATTGCTTTATAGTGTTCGTTGAGTTAAATAAATAGAGGAAACACTAAAAGAGTCAATGGGATCGCCCATATCAGGATTAATAGCTGAAGCCGTTATGCAAAGATTAGAATTAATAGCTCTACCTTTAATTAAACCGAAAATCTGGATACGTAACATTGATGATACATTTGTAATATTTAAAAGAAATGTGATTTCGAATATACCCATAAATTAATAAACAACAAATTTGAAGACATCAAATTCACCACAAGAGAAGAAGAATTAGATAACAAAATCCCATTTTTAGATGTCTTAATCAGGAGAACCAACACAGGAGATTTAGAGACACAAGTATATAGAAAATCAACGCACACAGATCAAATACTCAACTATACTAGCAATAATCCAGTTACTCACAAACGAAACTGTGTGCAGACATTGTTTGAAAGAGTTCAGACACATTGTAGCACTCCAGAGTTGAGAAGAATGGAAGAAAAGTACCTACAAACGGTCTTCAAAAAGAATGGTTATCCACAAAATTTCATCAAAAAGTGTTTAAAGTCAAATCAAAACACCAACAAGAAACCATGTTCAAAGACCACAAGGAAATTCATCCTACCAAACATGAGAAATATCTCTGAAATAACAGCTAGAATGTTGAAATCGTTGATATAGATATAGCACACAAGCCAGTCAAATCGCTTAATTCGATATTATGCAAACCGAAAGATCCAACAGAAAAAGGAGATAAAATTATTACTTTTTACAAAATAAGTTGTATGGACTGCAACAGGCATTACATCGGCCAAAGTGGGCGTCCCCTTCGAATTAGAATCCAAGAACACAAATCAGCCGTGAAAAGACACGATATGTATTCTTTAGTATCAGTGCATATAGACAATTACGGACATCAATTTGATTGGGATAATGTCGAGATCTTAGACAGAGGAAACACAAAAAGTGCAGTCAGGGAATTCCTATAAGCCTGGTACTCAAATGAAAATGCAATTAACAAACACGTTAATATAGACGAAATATACCAAATAATAAAAAGTAAATCAGGTGACCAGAAAGTTTAAAATCCAAGTCAATAGAAAATGATCAATACATATGTAAAGATGGTTACCGGGAGACGCAATCCTATCACTCATGAAGAAATTTAAATCATTTCACTTTGTGCTAAATATGGCGCTGAAGATGTTGTCCAGAAGGACGACGAAAGCTTCGCAACTAAACCTGTGGTGAGAGCTGTCTACTAGCCAAATTGGTTGACAGTAATTGAGGTCAAGGTCAAGATGGACAGGCGGATACAGAACTGACACAGCCACAAGAGATGCAAGGTTAACTTTGTGTGAGAAACAACCAATCAACAGACTGTATTTTCTACTAACATTAACCTACAATAATGTACGTCAAAATCTATAAATATGTGTTGATTTTCCTTAATAAACGTTCTGATGCCTGGCCCTTGTCTTCTGTTGTTACAAACCAACCAGCTCAGAGAACACTATTAATTGGAAGTCATCCACCTGAGCTACAAATCTTCTCTATTATTTCAAATATCCGCCTACCAATTATCAAATGTTTCAATGTTTACAAGCGGTACACAGATGATATCTCTTTGTCATCAAAGGTAAATTATCCTTCTTAGATGTGCGTTCAGCTTTCAAGACACAATCAGATTGGAAGTCTACAAAAATCAATCTACCGCAAGCTAGAATGGAATGGACAGCTAACAAACTATCGCAATTTTGTCTGAATAAGCAGAGAAAGAAATCTCGTCGCCTGTCTTGCGACTAGTTGTAGATTTGAAATTTAATGGAGATACAACTAGTGAGGTTCTCCGAAACTGCCTGTCAAGAGTATTACAAAGAAGGTTTTTTTTGCTGCGTTTCCACATCTCATCTTCGCCATGCATACTCTTGTCCACCGAAAACGTCAAATAAAATATCCCACTGTTAGCAACTTCAGTGGACAATTATAAATTCACTTGCTCCTCCCTGAGGAGAAGTACATTAGCCATACCATCAGGACTTTGTCTACACGCGACTATAAACACAATGTAAGACAGTCAATGGTGTAATTCTAGAGCATATTATTACTTCCATAGATGCAGCACTAGCAGAAACTTTTTTCACAGTCATATATATATATATTCCATGTCTATGTAGGACACACCATTTGTGCAGGCATGCATAAGTATTATTTCAATTACATAAATTTGGTTTATGGCGAAATTACATGGTTGCTGTCATTTTTGTCTTTAGTTTGTGAGAACAATCTGCTAACTAGTCATTCAATGGAGCACATCAAGAAATATAGAAATATTGTCTTCGCATTAGCAGAAAAAACCCAAGTATGTGTTGGATGGATTACAAATACTTGGGAAAAAATAAAGCTTGGAGTCAGTTCCCCCATATAACTTTGGTGTGTACGACATCGAATCTTATTTTTGATTTATATCTAAATTAAGCATTAATTTAAAATAAGTAATGCATTTGTATAATTTTATCAGCATTTTCATCGTAAGTAACACCAGAAGTGAATTGTACTCAGTGCAGACTAATATTGGTCATTGTCAGGCAGATTTGTTTTATTGGTTACAGGATTTCATCATGAGCTAACATTGGTTAGAGAACCATTGGAAAACCTGTGAGTACTGGACAGCTGTTTCGTCCTAGTTTGGGACTTGTTAGCAATACACACCCACCGGGGTTCGAACCCAGTACCTTCTGGTTACAAGGCGAGCTAGCTCTTAGACCACTAAGCCACTGAGACCCGATCCAATGGCCATTTCATGAATTCTAACTTCTGCCAATTCACGATATAGCGCAACCACTAGCCACTGTCAACTCATGATGAAATCCTGTAATCAATCAACGACATCCCTGAAACCAATACTTGAATATCAATGAGATGCTCACTGACGACTGGCCCTATTCAGGTAGGTAGTTACCTGGGGTTCTAGTGGGAAGTCGTGACCAGTAGGTTGGGTGTGAGGACAAATACTCGCCGAAGACATTGGCTAGCAGTTGCACTATGTCATGAAATGGCAGAAGTTGGAATTCATGAACTGGCCGTTGGATCGGGTCCCAGTGGCTTAATGGTCTAAGAGCTAGCTCGCCTTGCAACCAGAAGGTACTGGGTTCGAACCCCGGTGGGTGTGTATTGCTAACGAGTCCCAAACTAGGGCGAAACAGCTGTCCAGTACTCACAGGTTTTCCAATGGTTCTCTATTGTCGATGCCACCTGATGATGAAATCCTGTAATCAATCAAATCCCTACAAGCTAATACTTGAATATTTTGAATAGTCTGTAAGTGTTCACAATAATCGAGAGATAGAAGAAATGTTGTTTGCTAGGTTTTACTGACATAAAACGTTAATTTCATGCAACTGGTTCCCTTTATTAGTTTGAAGAGAGAAAGAATGAACATGTTTGCAGGATAATACGAGCTCGTTTTATTTCGTGGATTCTCATCAACTGCATACATTTTTTCATAATTACTTTGAGTTATAGATAGAAGGCATAAGGAACATAATTCCAGAATTTGATGTAGGTAGACAGGTTATTCGGTGTCAAAAACAAAAGCATATTTTCTGCAGTTACGTAACCTATTGTATTATTGATATGCTCTTTCTGATTTAACTTTTTTTCTATCAAAAAGAGTTCGAAAATTTCTTTTCTTGGGGGGTTGTGTTAAGGTTTACCCCCAACCCCTCGTAAAAAGCACAAGTTCAAATGGGAGCCGATAGGATTGAGGTAAAAAAACAAAACATTTCTGATGCATTAGGCTGCATATGGAACGGAATAATTGTTTGGACAATCCCTCCTGAACGACCTAATCCCAATATTTATACTCATTTGAATATTTCAGACTCAACGGAGCAATAAGGAGCGCCATTATTGAGCATATACTCAACACTGGTCATTCGATTTGCAAGGAGAAGTCGTTCAAAGTCATCTATAAAGTCAAAAGAAGCCTTCCAAAATCGACAAGCTTCCGTATACTTTGTATTGCCGAAGCCTTAGCGATTTGGATAGAAAAGCCTGATTTATGCACACAGAT
>OX235275.1:18288214-18323305 GCA_944472155.2 Trichobilharzia szidati
TGTTGACGTTTGTATTGAAAATCCGAATTTTGTTGTTGATGCTGAGTTGAGTGACAGCGGAAGATTTCCAGATTGGTTTCAGGTTGATGAATGTGTTTCTCGCCCTCCCGATTCTCAATTTGACATCCTCGTCCGTTCCTCCGGTAGTTGAGACAATGCTGCCTACATAAGGGAATGAAGTAACCTCTTTCAAATCCTTCCTGTTAATGGTGATTGGCGCTGGATGTCGCTGCTGTTGTTGTTGTTGTTGGTTGGTTATTTTCATAACCTCCGTCTTGTCTATGTTCACCTGGAGTCCTGTCTTTGCTGCTTCTTCGACCAGTTTGTCAGTTTTCGCTTGTAAGTCTTCGATTTTGTGTGACATCAAACATAAGTCATCTGCGAAATCCAGGTTTTCTAGGTTCTTTGTGTCGGTCCAGGATATCCCTGTCTTCTCGTTTCCCACTGTCTGACGCATAATCCTTGGGCCTGGCAAAATGGTCTCCTTCTACTCTTAAACTAGATATCATCATGAGTTGAAGTGTCTTGCTGCAGTGCAATTGACCACAATAAGTAAAACCATATATAAATTATCTCAGCTTCAGTTACGAGGACCACTCGGATCTTGTCTGTCACATTTTTTCCATCACTTTGAGTTCCAAATGGAAAAAAGGCTTCAATCTTTGATTTTTCAGTACTAGTGTGGTTTTGACGGGTTGCCGTAGCTAGTCTCACACTCAACCTTCCCTGTTTTCTACGTTTACTTTCGGCCAATAGACGACGCATAGGTTCAGGAAGCGGGGGCAATCGATCGCAACACTGAAAACGGAATCTTCTCCCGCTTAGGTGGTACACGAAAGTAAATAAGTAAAAAATTTAAGTCATTATCTACCAGTAAGATAACGATAACTTAGCCGTAGAATGTTCGCCAACCACGCCTCATGTGATCCGGGGTTCAATCCCCTGCCACAGATGCACTCCTTTACCTGTCTAAGCCGGTAATAAGATCGGCAAAGAGGGAAGGTTGGGCATGAGGTTAGATAACAACCCAATCCCGTAACAACAAATAAACACCACTGCTACCGAAACTTCACAGCTCTAGTCTGAAGCCACGATGTTCCAGTACTGGGAACGTAAATGAATAGAAAAAATAATAAATAAATAAATAAACAACCTCAAAGGAGTAACACAACTCACTGGTCAAAATCAATATTCAATCCATGGATTTCCAGAAAATTCTTTATTGCATCAACATCTTGTAATTGTTTAGCATCAATCTTCTGTGGTTCAATCGATACACATTCTGTTGTTATTGTCACATGGAATAAATAATAAGTGAACAGATACAGTAAATGAATTGCATGTGATTACGTAATCAATTAAATAATTATAATAATATTGTAACAGCAGAAGAGGTAAGACACAGAAGCCAAGGTATATATTGAACTGATCCAAACCGCTATTTACTTATATCTATACAGTTTTATGTTCTTTAACCAATCATCCCTAAGCGTGTGATTACGGTTTACATCGAACGACATGAAAGAGAATGTTCAAATACACACATATAGTATTCTGTTGCTAACGCAGTATTGAACTGTGAGAATATGGGAGAATAATATTCCGTTGGAACACATTGTCTGTATCACACCACCACATTCGTCCTGCCACCCAAACCCCGTCAAATACTTTCGACTGAAGGTGGCCGGATCTTCTTGGTGCTGGCGGCTTTGTTAACTTGTCGTGCTGTATCGAGCTCCGGAGCTCGCTGATGTCCACCCGCTTCTCTTTGTTTGCATTGCTGATCGTATATACGTGACCCCATCCCATGGTGACAATGTATGGTCCTACCCACTTTGGAAGCAGTTTGCATGACCCCGGTTCGTATTCGTCGGTGTTTAGCCTCACACTACCATATGCTGCCTTCGACCGACCTCTCAGAAGCGTTCCAAGTAACAGCCTTATCGCTGACGGAGGTTGAACATCACTAAACTCTGCAACAGCCTCGAAGTCCTGCATGAAGATCCATATGTCTCCTTCTTCGAAAACTGTAGGGCACAAGCTTTCCATTTGTCGGCAGGCAGAGACACCAAATGTGGCAGTAGAAGGTAAGACACGAAAGCCAAGGTATATTTTCAAGTGATCAAACGGCTGTTTATATATACGCAATCACTGAGCGTTTGATTTTGGTTTACATTAAACTACATGAAACAGAATTATATCTATCCAAACCAAGTTCACTTTTAAAGGTTTGAAAAATTTGGGCATTGGGTATATGATATTCATTATAATATAGGTTTTTGTATTTCCCAATGAATGGAAAACAAAACGATATTGTTTTTCATTCATTGGGAATAGTATTCAGACGTTCACACCCACCAACAAATACAATGATTCTTACTGTGAGAATACTATTTCGTTGGATCACACTGTCTGTATCATAACATCACAATATGATTTTAAGACGTCACTAAAGCGTAATGCAAAGGATACTATATGGTGATTGGTTTCTACTAATTACCTGATATTTGGTACAAAAACATCTGGGTTTAAAACTTACCATAGGTGCCAAGTGGGACGAACATGGATGAGGCTTCAACAGCACATCTCAATTTCATGCTGTTCTCCACAGTCGTCTTTAACTAGCTCCATGATTACCCATAGACTCTCATCTCCTGCTCTTCCTCGTACGACCAACGCTATGTCACTGTTGGACAAACTACCTACACATCATTATTAATATGTGTGTAAAACTTGGGCACTGTGGTAGTAAGTCATTCCATATTAGTTTGTTTATTAAATGTATCACACAGTGGAGAAACAGTATTATTTACTGGATGACACAGTTTCGAACATAATTTACTGTCCATAATCATATCATCAATTGTAATCACACGACTTTGAAACTTGAGTTTTATAGTTTTCTTTGTCCTCTCCTGTTTGTCGTCGTAGGGGTAGTAGAATTTTCCAGATATCCCTCTGGACAGGTGTTGAATCATTCCTATTACATGTATTTGCAGTTGATTCGATAAAAAAAAGCTTCTGTTATCGATCTCTCCCTCAACCTTGTGACATTAGATTTTAAAACTGTCATCTTATCCCATCCATCCTATTGTATGGTTGTGTGTAACTGCGTGTGGTGTAGTGCTATAGTTGAACTATTCTCTAGATATCTTATCTTATTCGCGTCAACTAATCAAGATTTTGTTAGGTTTTTGTGCTTAGCTAGTCTGACTCACTGTCCCCGTTCTACTACTTTGACCTATGTATTTGACCTGACAATCATCGCAGGCAGGGTATTAGATAAATTAAATTGTTTTGTTTAATGGGCTGCTCCACAGGATTGATCCTTTAACCGACAAAGCTTGTTTCTAATTGAGTTTGTGGGTGGTTTGAATGTCAGAAGCCACTTGTATTTCTGCCTTGTTAAGAATTCTGCGTAAGGTGGTTTCCGAATTTCCTTCCTTGTATGGAATTACTACTGATGATTTAGACTCCTTATTGTTGGTTTCGTCATTAATATTATTGTTATTATTATTATCACTATCGCTACTATCATTGTTTATTTTATTTTTACATTTCCTTACATATTTCCTGACTAATTTATCCGGGTAATTATTAAGTTTCGAGGCTTCTTTTATGTGTATCAGTTCCTGCCTTAGATTTTCCTTGTTACTACTTAGTTTTTGTGCTCTGTCACTTAAACATTTCACCAATCCTATTTTTACTGACATAGGATGAGATGATCGGAAGTCCAAATATCTATTTGAATGTGTGGTTTTTCTGTAAACACTATTGTTTAACTCCCCATCTTCTTTCCTTTTTACGTTGGAGCTCCCCTTCCTGATTTTCCAATTCATAAGTGAATTGAATTGCCTCTACAACCGAGTTGATGTGTTGTTCTGAGTACAGTGAATGTGCCATCTACATACCTCCACCATACTTTTGGGGTGGGGGTGAACGTTTCAATAGCTATGCTTTCCCACTTATCCATGAATATATCTGCCACAACTGGGAATATTGGTGATCCCGGGAATAAAAGTGGCATTTAAACCCGCAAACTTAGTTGGAAACAAGCTTTGTCGGTTAAAGGATCAATCCTGTGGAGCAGCCCATTAAACAAAACAATTTAATTTATCTAATACCCTGCCTGCGATGATTGTCAGGTCAAATACATAGGTCAAAGTAGTAGAACGGGGACAGTGAGTCAGACTAGCTAAGCACAAAAACCTAACAAAATCTTGATTAGTTGACGCGAATAAGATAAGATATCTAGAGAATAGTTCAGCTATAGCACTACACCACATGCAATTACACACAACCATACAATAGGATGGATGGGATAAGATGACAGTTTTAAAATCTAATGTCACAAGGTTGAGGGAGAGATCGATAACAGAAGCTTTTTTTATCGAATCAACTGCAAATACATGTAATAGGAATGATTCAACACCTGTCCAGAGGGATATCTGGAAAATTCTACTACCCCTACGACGACAAACAGGAGAGGACAAAGAAAACTATAAAACTCAAGTTTCAAAGTCGTGTGATTACAATTGATGATATGATTATGGACAGTAAATTATGTTCGAAACTGTGTCATCCAGTAAATAATACTGTTTCTCCACTGTGTGATACATTTAATAAACAAACTAATATGGAATTGCCCAACAAATCGTTTCCCGTTCGGGTTCCCCACTAAAGGCTTTCATTGGCGTGCTATCTCGGGGAAATGAAAGACAGATATACATGGCGCCGACAAGAAGACTCGAGCAGATTTGGACTTCGCGGATGATTTATGTCTAGAGTCACACAGACTTGAAGACCTGCTTGAAGATCCCGCTTCTTTTCTTGTTCAGCGTAGTTTATATATGCGTAGCATTGGATAATTGTTACCTTCCTTCCTTCCTTTGGAGTTGACAGACTTGCCACACGGGTCACCAAAAACATTTTCAAAAGGTTTCCACAGACTCTTATTAACAGCTGTCAGCTCGATAATGAAGATCAAATGATCGGCTAGGAAGAATCAGCAACAAGAAACTCTGACAATCAACAAACCAACAAAGTGTCAATTTACCAACAAATGTGTCGAAGAAAATCGAGATGAATCGGACACACGCTACAGAGATCGTTGAGTGACATCGAAAACCACTCAAACCGTCGAGGGGGATACAAATGGGAAACAACAAGATGCATGTGGGTCAGACAGTGGCATGGAGGATATGGTGTGAATTGGAGATGACAGCTGGTCAGCAATCGTCGAGCCAGGTGAAGAGAATTGAAGAAAACAAAGTGGAATGGAGATGAGCTGCAGAAGTCCTATGTTCCACTCGGAACCTAATGGAATAATAATAATAATAACACTCGACTCTTAGATATATATATATATATATCTAAGAAATGCAGCATACATACAAAACTCAAGACGTCACAGTTCTGTATAGTGAAACCCATTCGCCGATTGAGTATGAGGTTCACGTATCGAAAGCCTCAATGTGATCTTGGTAAAAGAGGGCTTTAGGCGACTGAAAACACTGTTCAGAGGAAATAAAAAGGATGAGGCAGTAAAATTTGAGGGAACTCAGTTACTCCGATCATATTTTTCATGCACCGGAAGGTTATGAGACACACTTATGTTTATGTGAGGCCTGATGATACTTACCATTAGTTTCCTAGGCTGAAACTAGGTGGAGCGGGTCTCGAACCAACCAAACAACCAAGACGAGTGATTAAGTTACTTAGGTTTTTTACGTGAAGAGAGTATGTTTCGTGTTCTGACTGAGACTATACAAGCGGTTGACAGACACATCATGGAAGCATTCACATCGTGGAGGTTAATAACTTCTTGAAATAAATCAAACAGAAAAAGGATTGTTTCTTGGAACTTGGCTGCTCATGAACTGACACAAGTCAGAGTGCCGATGGAAAACCAGCTGGAAGTAGTGGACAGTCTTTTCGTCCGATTTAGGACCCTTCAGCAGCGCACACTCACAGGGGTTCGAACCCAAGACCTTCTAATCTCGGTTACGTTATATATCACGAATCGGTAAAAGTTGGAATTCATGAGGTGGTGATTGAATCGAGTCCCAGTAGCTGAAACATCAACATCGAGAAGGTCCTGGGTTAGAACCCTGGTTTAGAGGTGCTCACTGATGAAGGCTCCCAAACCAAGACGAAACAGCTGAGAGTGGAACCTGACTTTTCAGCGATTCTCGAAAAATTTTCAAGTATTGGTTTTGTAGGGATTTTGTTTGATTGCATGGAGGATTTCATCATGAGCTGACACTCGTTAGAGAATTAAATTAATCTGATGCTCACTAGGGATTGGCCCTATTTAGGATGTTAACCTAGGGTTCTAGTGGGAAGCCGTGACCACTAGAGTACAGCAGGTTGAAGATGAGGTAGTAACTCAACGAAGAACACATTGCGAAATGGTCGCGCTATGTCGTGAATCGGCGGAAGTTAGAATTCATGGACCATTGATTCGGGTCCCAGCGGCTCAATGGTCTACGAGCTCGCTAGCCTTGTAACCAAAAGGTCCTGAGTACGAATCCCGGTGGGTGCGTACTGATGAAGAGTCCCAAACTAGGACGAAACAGCTGTCTGGCAGTACCCCCAGCTGGTTTCCAGTGGTTCTCTAACTGATGTCAGCTCATGATGAAATCCCCCATGATTCTCTAAATGATGTCGGCTCGTGATCGAATTTACGATCTCAAAATTTTACGGGAATGTACTCCAGACCAACTGTAGTCAATTCGTTTAGAAGTTAGTATAATTCTTGGAGTTTCATTTGGATAAAATCCATCACCCCCCTAATAGAAACTACCGTAAGGTAAGTAAGTTAACAGGTGCCATTTTCCAGACAGATCATTTTTCTGCCTTACTCTTCAGTTCTTGGAAAACATTTTACGGTTGACACACCCCTGAATGTCATTTATCGATTATTTTTTATCAATCTGATATCTGACCTTGCGACGGTTATATTTCTATGCAAAGTTCGACGTTGAAAACTCAGCTAGACATTTTGACCTAGAAACTATGAAACCTTTTTCTTTATAATTATAATTACCACTCTTATTATTAAATTTTTTACATATCGTGTATGTGTGTTGTGTCGTGATCACCGAGACATGTCAACTTTTAGAGAAAGAAATACATTACACACACACACACACAAGAATAGAATCACAAGTAAATATAATCACAAATAACAATGTCACTGTATGTGTATGTTGAAAACATTTTCATCATGTCTTAACGTTACTCAAAAACGACATAGCCCATACAAGATGAATTTTTAAAAATGTACGAAAAACAAATCAATATTAAGTTAAAAGTGTAATTAGCGCACGGAGACTGTGAAATTACACAAATAAATCTAGTTTATTGGTTAGAGGATTTTATCACGAGCTGACATCAATAAGAGAACCATTGGAAAACAAACCAGGGAGTACTAGACAGCTGTTCTCTCCGTCCTAATGCTTGGGACTCCGTTTCCGCAGTACGCACCCACTGCACTAGGGTTCCAACCCACCACCTTCTGGTTACAAGGCGAGCTAGCTCGTAGACCATTAAGCCACTCACTGGGGGGACTCAACCGATCCAATGGCCAGTGCATGAATTCTAACTTCTATCAATTCATGACACAGCATAGCGTGACCATTTTCGCAATGTGTTCTTCGATGAGTAACTGACCTCACCTCCAACCTGCTATATACTCTAGTGGCCACGGCTTCCTAATAAAACCCCAGATAACTGCCTGTCTGTCTGTCTGAATTCAACATAGAACTTGGCACCAAAGTGCAGTAGTTCGAGTTGCCACGTTCCAAACAGCACACAAAGGTAGACAAGAAAATGAGTGAAGAGAATCAATAGAGTTTTGACAAGTAGGTATAAGAGTGAAACAGAATGAGTAATGATAGAAAGGCATATGAAAGATTACAAAGATTGAATACATCTGCGTAAGTCATTGACAACGATTTTTGCGCAGCGCGTGACCTAACCATCTCAATCTATGTAACTTTATAGCCTCTTCGATTGATTTTCCCTCTTTGACCAACATTCTACGCCTAACGTCAACATTACTTCCCTTATTATACCACCTAACGTGAGAAAGAGATCGTAGACATGTATGATAAAAAAGAGTCAACCTTTTCATGTCTTCAACTCGTATTGGCCATGTTTCACAGCGGACTGCTGAGCAGTACACACGTCCCTTGGTTGATAGCCGGATGTCACGCCTACACCAGAGATGGCGCAAGTTAGTCAAAGCAGCTTGAGCTTTTTGGATCCGTGCTGAGATTTCGTCGCCAATCAGTCCGTTGGTGCTGATACAACTTCCCAAATAAGTGAAGTGGTCAACATGTTCTATCACTTCACTCCCTATCACTAAGCTAGGAGTTGACGTAGTCCAGTCCTGTAGCATCATCTTACATTTTACAGGGGCGAATCGCATGCCAAACATACGAAGATTGCTGCTCAAGGTGTTCAGAAGACTCTGCATTTTGTCAGCATCCTCCCCTAACAGGACTATGTCATCCGCATATTCTAAGTCCATAAGACTATTCCCTGGTAACAAGTCGATTCCTAAGTCGTTAAGTTCAGTTAAGGATACTTCCATTAGCATATCTATGATGAAGTTAAACAGGAATGGGGAAAGTGGACATCCTTGACGGACACCACTGGTTGTTATCAATTCAGACCACAATTCCCCATAAGCCCTTACACGGCTACGTGAGTTTGAGTAGAGTGCATTGATTAGTGCAATGTACTTTCTTGGCACTCCCTTCACAGTCAAACATTGCAGAACTGCCTGAATATAGTGCCAGTAGCTAGTGAGCATCAGATCAATTTTTCAAGTATTGGTTTTGTAGGGATTTTGTCTGACTGATTGATTGATTGATTGGAGGATTCCATCAACAGCTGACATCAATTAGGTTTTCCAATGATTCTCCCCATGATGAAATCCACCAACCAAGTAAAATTGAATTCCTGGAAAAAAAATAGGCATACCCTAACACCGAATTAGACTAATTATTAGTAGCAGTGTAGCCTATAGGAAAATTATGTATACAACAAATTCAAAATCATTATTTTTTAAAGATCTTCTATGTTGTGCTACTTGTGCCCCCCCCCGCATTCGTATTGTGTCTTTCATATCTGTTCTCTTCGTGTCTCTCATATTTCGCCGTAATACTAATTGTTCATTTTGCTCTTTTCGAAGTTGAATCCCTCCATTTGTCCATTATTTGATGTTTTTTGTGCCAATACTACTGATAAATTTTGTCAGTAACACAAGGCACATTCGTATTTTCTGAATAGTTTCTGAGTGGAACACAGAAATTCAGTAGCACATTTCCATATCATCCTGAACTCTACAACAGTCCTTTTAAGCTGACTCCATGATTGCCCGCAAGCTTTCACCGCCTCCTCATCCTCCTTCTCCTGCCGACGCTATCTCTTCCATGTCACCCTCGAACTAATATAGTAAGTTCCAAAGTAACCAAATGGAATATATATATATATGTATATATATATATATAATATAGGAATAAAATAACCAAGAACCTATCCTTCAACAAATATGCCAAGGAAATGCAGATGGATCAGAATAATCAGAGTTTTCGACTTTCCTCCCCCAGTCGTAGAACCATACGTCCATCCTTTAGTAGTTCGACTTTAAACGTAAAGCGTTTCCATTCATTCTTCCATTTTTGTAAGAAAAATAACCCCAGCCGCATGAGGCTAAGTGTGTAGTATATACCTGGTAGTGGCTAAGTCAACGAACTCTCGGCCACATGATAGAGACCATTTTGAGAAGATCGAAATTTACTCACCCTCTTCTAAACCATATTGTTTATGCCGTGGGCGGATGGGGTGATGGAGCGGTTTAGTTTTACCTTATTCTTTTCGAACTTCTGGTTTCTGGCCTTGTTCAAATTCGTTAAGCGGGAATAACTGCAGGAAGAATTTACTGGTGTCTAGGCAGACACCAGAAACACCTTTTATTATGTCAGAGTTATTAAATTTTGATGAGTCAAAGAGAAGTCGAAATTATGGACCATTGGATAACCGGGTCCCAGTGGCTTAGTGGTCTACGAGTTAGCTCGCCTTGTAACCAGAAGGTCCTGGATTCGAACCCTGGCGGTGGATGCATACTGTGAAGAGTCCCAAAAGAGGAGAGAGAGAACAGCTGTCGAGTACACCCTGGTTGGTTTTCCAATGGTTTTCTAACCGATGTTAGCTCAGTGGAGTGAGTGAAATCTCAGTGGAGTTTAAATATTCAAATTGAGAGTAGAGATGGGGAAGAAAAAATAAATTTCAGGGGAAAGAAAGAAAAAGGTTATCGTAACAAAATGGAGATAAAAGTATCTCATCAGCATAGTAGGGAAAGATTGACAAAACTTTGTCTTTCTGAATGAAAGCTCAGTTTGGCTTTCAGACATTACATCTTTGACGGGCAATGTTAGGTGATATAGGATAACTCAGGTTGGAAAAGGGCCAGTTGTGGACAAACCAAAACATGGCTTCATCAGTCAGTGAAATCCACAACAGTTAGTTTGAGCCAATCAGGAAAGTGCAGACTGGCTTCCTGGTTGGGGTCCTCAGGACGGTAAAAACCAATGAAGGCTGGAGACAATTGGTGATATGGCTCAAAATCGTTCTCAATGGCTGGCTGGTGCAGATGCATCCTCTCCTTGTGACTTATAGTATCCAATATAACTATATTGTTCTTCGATATTACTATTCTTCTTGTCTCATATCTCTGTTTACTGTCTCCATTTTGCGTTTCTTTTTACTTTCTTCTCTTCCCTTGTGTGCTATATGGGGGGAGTGTGGAGATTCGAACTGCTGCACATCGGTGCAAAGTTCAATGTTGAAACTTACAATTAGTCAACCCTTCTTACACCTTACATTATGTAATACAATTTTTCAAGGACAAAGTTTACCAGTATCACATTTTCCTGCAGACAGTTAATCCAGTCTGACGCTTAGGACAAGATACCGCTTTTGGCCACTTCAGTGTGTATCTATCAATTTAATTGCTCGTGTGGAGCAAAGTATATCGGCCGTACGCAACGTCAAGTCCACAAACGTATTCTGGAACACTGCCCAGCTTGGTTAGCCAGAGGAGAAAAGAAGAATAGCAACAGCTCGATCCTCGAACACCTTGTCATCTCCGGACATCGAGCACCCCCACATGAATGCTTCACGATGTTACACAGAGTTCCTCAATATTGTACAAAGGGACTTCGGATACGCCATCTGTACATAGCTGAAGCATTAGCTACTCGAGATCTGAAACCGGACCTCTGCATTCAAAAGCGATACATACATTCTCTTGCCCTATCATGGCCAGAGTAAAGTTCTTACTACAATTTTGCTTCTTTCCTTTATTATGTAAGTTCACTATTATTACTATTTTATTTTATTTTATCAATACTTTTATTATCATTATTATTCCCATCATCCACATTTTATTACCACTCTATTACTGTTTATTAATAACATTGCTTTTTCATACAGATTTTATACAAAAACACTTTATAGCCTTTCCACTAGTTCCTGTCCATTCTACACGAGCATATTGATTAGTCACTATTACGTCACCTATTACGTCATGCCAACTTCTGTCTCCTTTCTAACTTACAAATTAGTCATCCCTTGTTACACCTTACATTATGTAATACAATTTTTCAAGGACAAATTTTACCAGTATCTGATCGTACGATTGTACAGCAGCTCATGAAACCAGTCAGTCAGTTAGTCATTACTACTTCGACGATATAACATCAACTCGAAATACGCCTACTCTTCAATTTGCCAATATCGATATTTCTTCACCTCTATCTATCTACCAGGTGACTAAAGATTGTGTAGTACTTGAAACGCTGGCCCCCCTTTCCTAAAATCCAGTCACAAATTCTTCTTCTTCTTTGTGTCTTTGTCAGTCTCTAACTTTCAATCTTGACTCTTGAATATTCTTGACATTGAGATGGCTAGGAAGAGTTAACGACAAGAAACTCTACAGTGGAACAAACCAACCAAGAGCTGATCTCTCAACAAATATTCAGGAGAAAATGGCGATGGATTGGACAAACGCTAAGGAGGCTGTCGAATAACATATCGCGCTAGCCATGCCATACCATAACTGGGACTCGAGCGGGAAAAGATGAGTGGGTCTTCGGTACCAGGATGACATGGAGATGAGATCAGAGTTATATAGGCAATCGTGGGCTCAGCTAAAGAGAACTGCAAAGAAAATAGAACAAAGCGGAAATGTACTGTTGAATTCCTAGATGGTCCACTCGATATGCTCCGATATGCAGCAGTTCGAATCGCCACACTCCCTCCATGTAGCACACAAGGCAAGAAAAGAAAGTAAAAAGAAACGCAGAATATAGAGACAGTAAGTAGAGATTTGAGGTAAAAAAATAGTAACAACGAAGAACAATATAGTTTTATTGGGTATTATAAGTTACAAGGAGTGGATGCACCTGCGTCAGCCAGTCACTGAGAACAATCACTTTGAGCCAGCCATATCGCCAATTGTCTCCAGCCAACGGTGTTTACCGTTCCGAGGACCCCAACCAAAATGCCAGTCTACACTTTTCTACTTGGCTTAAACTAACTGCTGTGGATTTCATTGACTGGGGAGGCCATGTTTCGGTTTAAGCATCACTGGCTCTTTTCCAACCTGACCCTATGCCACCTAACATTGCCCCCATTGTTAAGGAAGGTGATGGCTAGTCATGCGTAACACATGTCCTACCCAGCTCAATCGATGTAACTTCACAACCTCGTCTGTTGATTTTGCCTCCCACGTAGCTACCACTCGATGCCTAACCTCGATATTGCTCACCCTATCATACCACTTCACACGGGGGATAGAACGCAGACACCTATGATCGAAGACAGCTAGTCTTCTCATGTCTTCCACTCTCAATGGCCAGGTCTCACAACCATAAAGGAGGACGGAGCCGACCGATAAGCAGTACACACGCCCTTTAGTCGATAGTCGGATATCACGTCTAAGCCAGAGACGGTGTAAACTGGCGTATACGAAACTAGCTCTCTGTATCCGTGCTGAGAATTCATCAACGATCAACCTGTTGGCGTTGGCTGATGCAACTTCCCAAGTAAGTGAAGCGGTCAATGTACTCTACCACTTCACTTCCTATTTCTAATCTAGGAGTCCATGTAGTCCGATCCTGTAACATCATCTTGCATTTGGCGGGAGCGAATCGCATGCCAAACATTCGTAGATTACAACTCAAGGTGTTCAAAAGACTCTGCATTTTGTCAGCGTCTTCACCTAAAAGGACAATGTCATCATCCGCATATTCTAAGTCAATGAGATCATTCCACTGATGGCAACAAGTCAATCCCTGAGTCGCTGAAGTCACTTACAGTTAATTCCACTAAGTGCATCTATGTTGAAATTGAATAGAAACGGGGATAGTGAGCATCCCTCGCTGACGGCCACCACCAAATTGTCATCAGTTCAGATGAAAACTCGCCATAAACTCTCACCTGGCTAGCTGCATGAGTTCAAGTAGAGTGGCCTTGATCACTGCCGACCAATGATATCAATCAAGTGTGCATCGGCAGGCGATTGAACCCAGGGACCATATGAATGGTCGGTGAGAGTCCTAATCGCTATGTGCTTTTAGATTGTGTATATAGTTTACGAAAACGAAATAAGATAAAATAATGATGACATCATATTATATCCTGTTAAAGTTCGTTACGTTCGAAAAAAACAAAACACAAAAACCAGCAAACATGTACAGACACTAATTATCGTAATTAATTACGATACTTTGTAATCAGCGCTGCATTTATTTGCCACTAAACACATGAGATAAGTAATAAATTGGACTTTTTTCATACAAAAAACACAACCAAAATAATAATAATAATACTGATAACAAAGAGTAATTACTCAAGTGTGTGTGGTGTGTGTGTTTACAAGAAATGGATGTCAAAGTACAACAAAATAAAAAATTTGTCAAACAATAAATACTGAAATGACTGACTAACTGACTTCGTTCGAACAAAATAAAAACTTTGCACAGAGAAGTACAATAGCAGTATAGCGGTAAGTTATCACATTCTACATATAGAGCAATAACAACAAAAAGGTAGACATAAAAGAGAGAGTGGATATACAACTGCGCTGCTTAGAGCGGTTTTTGAACCATATATTATTATTATTATTTCCTTTAATTCCTAGAGGTGGAGCATAGGGCTTCAGCCGTGCGTCTCCATTGCGTTCGGTTCTCTGCTGAAGTTTTCACCTGGCTCCAAGTCTGCCCACATGCAATTATCTCCTCTTCACATGACCTCCTCTAAGTCACCCTTGCACTGATGACCAACTCGCCACTTCCAATTCTGTCGGGTTCCACTCGAGCAATGGCTTGTCTAGTGATGTCACTTGCTGGTTTCCTAAGAGTATGGCCAATCCACCTCCGTTTTTTCCCGCCTATTTATTTCACAATCGGTTCCTGCTGTGTTGGTTCGCTCCCAGAGATCTATATTGCTGATCTTTTCTGGTCGGCCATCTGATCTCGAGTATTGAGCGAAGGCAGCTAGCTGTTAATGAAGGTCTGTAGTTTGTTTGAGGTGCTCTTTATGACGCGCCAAGTTTCTGATCCGTAGAGTGAGTAGCACTGACTTCACATTGGAGTTGAAAATCCGGATCTTATTTTTGATTCTGAGTGCTGTTGACCTCCACACAGACTTGAGAGTAACCAAAGATTACCTTGCTTTGATATCCTCGTCAGTTCCGCCTGTAGTTGAAACGATGCTTCCCAGGTAGGTAAAGGAGGTTGTTTCTTTCAGGTTCCTTCCATTTATGCTGATTGTTGTCTGTTCTCGTTGTTGCTGGTGGTGGTGTTGGCCAGGAATCTTCATCACCTCTGTTGCCTATATGTTCACCTGAAGTCCTATCTCTGATGCTTCTTCTGGCAACTTGTTGCTTTTCGTTTGCATGTCTTCCAGTTTGTGGGGAATCAGACATATATCATCGGCGAAGTCTAGATCCTCCAAGTTTTTTGTGTGAGTCCATTTTATGCCTGTTTCCTCATTGCCCGCTGTTTGTCGCATTATCCAGTCTACTGCAATCAGGAAAATCATTGGCGATAGTAGGCAGCCAGCTTGTCTTACTCTTGTCCTCACTTTGAAGGATTCTGTAAGTTTCCCATTGTGGATTACTTGGCATGCAACATTGTCGTACAACTGTTGGATGAGATGTATAATTGTCGGCAGCACCCAGTAGTAGCGAAGTAGTTGCCAAATCACTTCTTGAACCATATGAGAATGTCAAAGTCAGGCAGGATTGGAAAAGCAAGAAAACCGAGTGTTCAGTACACTCCTCTTTTCCAGGAGTCGAAAAAAACCAGGCAGTCTACACATCTCTCTCAACCTGGTTGGATTGGTGTTTTGGGTTTTTTGTTTGACCAAATCTAACTCTTTTTTAACCCAACCTTATGTTGGATAATATTTGTCCACAAGGAAGGTCTAAATCTCAACTTAACTTACCATATTATTATACCAATTAACACAAGAGGTAGAAGGTAAGTAATCAGAAGGTTTAAAACTACCACAGGCTGATATGAATAGTCAGAGAGACAGAGAGAGAGAGAGAGATCATTTACGTCAAACGGAAGTTTGAATTAATTTGATCCTGTCAATACACGGACAGTGAATTCTGCCTTCCTTCTGCTTCGACTCTCCAACCAAATGAATAAATTATAGTATTATTGTTCCCTTGGGTGCCAAGGGGAACAGCACATCTCTACTTTGTCCTATTTTTTGATGTCCCCTTTAGGTGGTCCACGACACACAATAGTCTCTGGTCTCCTCCTCCTCGTCACACGATCTTCTACATGTCACCCTCAGACCTATGCCAAACTTGTCGTTTCCTATCCGAGTGCTAATCGAGTGATGGCTTGGCTAACGTGCGATGTCACTAGACGGTCTCACCAGTGTGTGCCCAATCCATCCTCATTTTCTCCTACATATATGTCCAGGAATAGGCTCTCACCTATTGGTTTGTTCCACTGCAGAGTTTCTTGTTGCTAATTCTTTCTGGCCAGCCATTTTATCCTCAGTATGGAGCCAGCCAGCGAAGTTGGCAACTGATGATGATGATAAACGTCTGCAGTAGTGTAGGCTGTTGGAAATGCTTTTCGTGACTCACTAGTCAAATTTCCGATTCATATAGAAGTATTGCTTTTGTAGGGATTTAGTTTGATTGATTGGTTGGACGATTTCATCATACGCTAGCTGACATCAGTAAGAGGACCATTGGAAAACCAACCCCAGGGAGTACTGGACAGCCGATTCCTCCGTCCTAGTGCTTGTTGGACTCACTTAACCCTAACTTGTCCTTGGCTTAAAGAGAGTAACTTAATCTTTCACAAACCTAAGCTGAAACTTGCCAGATATCCTCCTATTTATAATAACATAATACTTCAATGAGTATATTTCATTGATGATGACATTATTTATTATCTGCCGGATTCCACTAACTTGCTCAGTGAGCATTTCATGGTCATTCATTGGTGCAATCGCACTCCATTGATAGTGAGTTAGTTAGTGGTGCTTAAAGTTTAACTTGGCCTATAAGTGGTTCAGCGATACACCACCACCACCAACTTGTCTTTACTTATTATCTCTAATGAGATTTGGTTAATTAGGTGTACTTATATGCTACGAAACAGACAATAAACAATCTCACTGGACTTTAGTCTTCATTCTTTGTATCATACTTATGTATTTTGTTTATTTACTCATTACAACCACTTGTAAACAACAACGACAAATGGGAGAGAGAAAAGGTCAAAAAACATTTTCTATAGAAATTAAGTAAACAAAGAGAATATGGAGAAAAACAACTTTTTGATCATATGGCGCGCTTAAAACTCAACATTTCTCAACATGCCAATGTTTGGTTAATGAGTGAAATCAGTTAGAGAACCATTGCGAAAACTGGACAGCTGTTTCGTCGGCTCAGCTCTATATGCACTCATGATGGCCCCATCCATCCCCGCTACGAGTGAGGATTGAACCTAGGACTATCAGATTACACAGCCAGTGGGACAGAATCCACAACTTGAGCAGCAATCTTCGTATGTTTGGCATGCGATTCGCCCCTGTTAAATGTAAGATGCTGCTACAGGAATGACTGGACTACGTCAACTAGCTTAGTGATAGGGAGTGAAGTGATAGGACATGTTTATTACCACTTCACCTATTTGGGAAGTTGTATCAGCACCAATGGACTGATTGGTGACAAAATCTCAGCACGGATCCAAAAAGCTCGAGCTACTTTCGCTAACTTACACCATCTCTGGCGTAGGCATGATATCCAGCTATCAAACAAGGGACGTGTGTACTGCTCATCAATTCGCTCCGTCCTTCTCTATGGCTGGCTCTGAAACATGGTCAATACGAGTTGAAGACATGAAAAGGTTGACTGTTTTTGATCATAGATGTCTACGATCTCTTTCTCACGTTAGGTGGTGGTATAATAAGGTAAGTAATGTTGACGTTAGACGTAGAGTGTTGAGCAAAGAGGGAAAATCAATCGAAGAGGCTATAAAGTTACATAGATTGAGATGGCTAGGTGACGTGTTGAGCATGCCTAACCATCGCCTCCCCCGACGGACGGGCATTACTAGCTGATATAGGTGCAGGTTGGAAAAGAGTAAGTGGTGGCCAAACAAAAACATGGCCTCATCAATCCATGAAATCCTTGACAGTTAAACTGAGTCAGTCAGATAGGGAGGGAGATGCAGACTTCCGGGTTGGGGCCCGGCCCGCCCTCGGGACTCTAAGAATCAATGAAGGCTGGAGACAATAGGTGACATAACTCAAAATCGCTGTCAATGGCTTACGCAGATGTATTCAGTCTCTGTAATATTTCATATTCCTTTCTATCATTACTCATTCTGTTTCACTCTTATACTTGTCAAAACTCTATTGATTCTCTTCACTCATCTTCTTGTCTACCTTTGTGTGGTATTTGGAACGTGGTAACTCGAACTGCTGCACTTCGGTGCCAAGTTCTATGTTGAATCCAGACAGACAGACATACACCTCCACTTTGTTATTTTTCCTGCCGTCCTCTGCAGCTGGCTGGGTCTACAATTAAGCAAACTCTCTCATTTCTTCCTCCCCACATGATCTCCTCCATGTCACCTTAGCAGCGACGACCCGTTCATCACTTCCCATTCCATAGGGACTTCACTCGAGTGATGGCCTGCATTGCGCGCGATTTCATTCGACGGTTTCCTCAATGTATGCCCTACTTACTTGTTGAGCGATCGATTCTTGCTCGTTGATTTGTTCCACTGCAGAGTTTCTTGTTACTAATTTTTTTTCTGGCCATTTGATCTTCAGTATAGAGCCAGCGAAAAATAGGTAACTGTTGACGAAAGTCTGCAACAGGCTGTTGGAAATCCTTTTCATGACACACCCCCGAAGTGATTTCTGACCCGTAAAGAAGAACAGACTTCACATTGGTTGATAAGTTGCCTTTTTAGAAAAAAATTTTGGTTCACAAGATGATCGTGATCCAACTTGAAATCAAACAGATCCCTGTGAATCAACACTTTAAAAGTTATTGATCTGATGCTCACTAGTGAATGATTACAGGATAACCGATTAGCCTGGAGTTCTAGTAAGAACTCATGATCAATGGGGTCTGGCTAAGTCGGGTTTGAGGAGAAATACTCGCCAATAATATCTGCTGGCAGTAGCGCCAAAAATCACACCATTGGTTTCCGTTTCATTCGCTAGATGGTCCACGATCCCGCTTGGGTTCGACCCCAGTAAGATGGGGTTGTGGGTAAGTACTAATGTCGACTGGTGCTGTTCTCGCCAGGCAGATCAAAGCGATTGATCTGAACATCTCTATATGAAGGACTGTTTCACCCGTCTAGTTTTCCCAAAGAAAATTACAGTCAAATTTCCGTCTTAACCCGTTCACAATATGCAAAATATACCAAGTTATCTGCCTTAATTCTCTAATTCCCTTTTTTTACCCGAGCCGTATCGTTTCAACTACAGACAGCACATGAATGAGAATACCAGAGACGGACAGGATAGGATGAGCAAGAAGCCAGGCCTTCATTACTCTTAAATCGATGTGGAAATCTACAGTACTCAAATATTACCTGTAAAAACATCCTAATGTTAAGTCAGTCAGTATTTCTGTGTATAGTTCAGAGACAATTTCTACACTGAAGACTCTCATCAAAATCACTATTCGCTCAACACCAGAGATCAGATAGCCAGAAAGGATGCACAATGAAAGAGCTCTGCCGACGAACCCACCAAGAGCCTATCCACCTGACAAATATGCAGATGGAATTGGAGATGAATAGACTAGACACACATTGAGGAGACTATTAAGTGAAATCATCAACCTCCAGGCCTTTGAATATATAACTCGAATGGGAAGCAACAAATTAAGCATAAGTCAGAGGATGAAATGAAGGGGATCGTGTGAAGAGGAGATGAAAGTTTGTGGGCGGTCAGTTTAAAATGACGATAAAGAACTGATTGAAGTGAAGTGATGTGTCCCTATAGCTCTATATTCCACTTGGAGGCCAACAATGATAATAATTGACAATAAGAAGATGCAATTTGTTTGAATCGTGTACTCTTGTATTTGTGCAACACATTTCGAACAATCTGATCACACTCCACGTACTTGTCATAGGAATGTATATACATATGAAATTAATAAAGAGTTAAGAGGTGAGAAAATAGACTACTTAGGTCAAGTTAAAAGGCCGCCATATTGAAGGTCAAAATAACAATGAAAATCATTAAACCAAATAACAGAGGTAATAGTACATTTGCTATGGTATCAAAACAAAATTTACCAAGTTCATCAGAAGAAATGAAGTAATCAGAACACCAAGACCTACTTTCCACGTCACCACTAAGAAAAACGTGTACACCCTAAAAGGAGCAGCATAGCAGCTTGACAACTAGACAAAGATTGAACGCTGTTGTGGTTAAAAAGACTTTTTATGCAGCTAATATCATAATAATTGAGAATGTGAAGCCAATATATCCATCCATCTAAGCTCTTTGAACATGTGAAAAGTGATGTCACATCCCAATGTATTTACCAATTTCAATGTACGTGTGGACACGCATACATAGGAGGGAGGACTCATCTATCTCTGCAAGTGACGGTTGGCTTCAGAGCATATTCCTAAATGGCTCAAGAATCAAATAGAATCTTCAGAACCCATTAATGGTGAGAACAGGAGACCTAGGTCTTCTATTGCGAAACATATTATAGAGACAGAACATAAAATTGACGTTAACAGATCTTTTAAACATATCTATAAAATGTGTTTGGGCGTGTCCTAAAGTTTTTGGAAGCCCTAGCTATCAATTAGGAAGTTTAAAACACCTTTACGCGTTCAAAGCAACAATTCGTCATCACACTGAACCACCTTCCTTAGTAAACTTTGTTTTGATACCATAGCAGATGTACTATTACCTCTGTTATTTGGTTTACTGGTCTTCATTGTTATTTTGACCTTGAATATGTCCCTTTAACTTGATCCAAATTTATTTCCTCACCTCTTAACTCTTTATTAATTTCATATATACACATTGCTATGACAAGTCCGTGTGTGATCAGATTGTTGGAAATGTGTTGCCCAAATACACATTACACGATTCAGACAAATTACGTCTTCTTATTGCTTTGTCTAACTAAATTCATAAAGGGAACACTAATTCTTTTAGATAATAATTGGCAGAAGTTGGAATGGTCAACAAACTCGCCTTGTAAACAGAAGCTCCCAGGTGGATGCGTGCTGATGAAGAATCCCAAAGAAACAGGACGAAACAGTTGTTCAGTACTCCCTGATTGGTTTTCCAATTGTCCCCTAAAACTGATATCATCAACTAATGATCGAACCTGTAGCCAATCAGCCAATCGCAGCAAACCAAAACTTGATGCTCACAGGAAGTTAGTTACCTGGAGTTCTAGTGAGACCGCCTAACCAGTGGGGTGGTCTTCCATCAAGTTTGGCAAAAAGACAGTTATTCGCCCATGACACTTGTTGACTTAATCGTCTACGAGTTAGCCGTGTAACCGGAAGGTCCAGGAGGATCGGACCCCTGTGATGAGTGCGCGCTAATGATGAGTCCCAGACTAGGACGAAACAGTTGTCCAGTACTTCCTGTTTGGTTTTCCAATGGTTCTTCTAATTGATATTGTCAACTTAAAATCAAACCTGTGCTATTATAATGTTAAAGGTGAACTTAAAACTCAACAATATATGAAAAATCGATCAACATTCTTTTTCGTGTTATCGAATAGGTGAAAATCAAATCACACACTTGTGCAGCAAATCAGTAAATGTTAAGTGTGATGATAAACTCAATATGAATTATTAATTTTACTTGTGTGAATTATATTGAAATTATTTTTCTTATCGCACATATATATATTGACCAAAAAGGAGTATGTAAGAGGTGAGAAATTACAAAGCCACGGGGGGGGGGCGAGGGGGGCGGCGGAGTGTTCACGTTGTCTTTCACTCTCTCTCATTCAATCATAATTTTGCATTGCAGTTTATGTTGAAGAGACGATTTTTTTTTCCAAATAAATCTTTGAAAACATTTTAGAAAAGAAAAAAAACTTTCATATTTGTTAAAGTACTTTTTGTGTGGATTCTCATTCGACGTCGTGTACATATACGACCAGGTGTTCATTCCTCCTGAATGGGACTTCTGGCCTGGAGGATTTCGTCATGAGCTGACATCAGTTGTTCTTTTTTTCTCCTTTACTCTCCGAGTGGAATATGGGAGAGAAAATTTGGAAGAGGTCACTTGCTTCACTTATCTGACCAGGAAGCATCGTTTCAATCACAGGCAGCAAGTACGGATGAAGATGTCAAAGCAGGCCAGTCAGAATCGGAAAAGCAAAGTACACCTACATCGATATGAAATCAGTTTGGAAACCTTCTGCACTCAACAAAATTCCGATTTTCAACAATAATGTGAAGTCAGTCAGTAACATTTCGGACAGGCTACTCTACTGCAGACTTTCATTATCATCTTCATCATCATCAGTTGCCAACTTCGCTGGCTGACTCCATACTGAGGAACAAATAGCCGGCCAAAAAGCATTAGCAACAAGAAACTCTAAAGTGGAAAAAAACCAACAGGCAACAGCCAATTGCTCGACAAATATGTAGCAGAAAATGGAGATGGATTGCGTGCACACGTCACTGAGGAGACCGCTGAATGACGTCGCACGCTAACCAGGCTATAACTCGAGTGGCAATCAAATAGGAAACAACGAGTTGGGCATGGGTGGTCCAAGGGTGACATGTAGAAGATCGTGTGGTGAGAAGGAGATGAGAGACCCTGGACAATCATAGGACCAGGTAAAGAGGACTGCAGAGAATAGGACAGATGGAAAGACGTGCTGTTGAAGCGGTAAGTTCCCCACTAGGAACTCAAAGGAACAATCCTTGGTCTGCAATCTACGAATGTTTGGCATGCGATTCGCTCCCGCCAAATGTAAGATGATCAGGCTATGAAACTCGACTACACTGACTCCTAGTTTAGAGATAGGGAGTGAAGTGGTACAGTACGTTGACCGCTTCCCTTATTTGGGGAGTACCATGAGCCAGCGCAAGCGCGTTGATTGCTGACGAAATCTCAGCATGGATATAGAGGGCTAGTTTCGCATATGCCAGTTTACGCAGCCTCTGGCTTAGTAGACGTCATATCCGGCTGACTATCGACCAAAGAACGGGTGTACAATTCAGCAGTCCGCTCCGTCTTCCTTAGTGGCTGGCTGTTAGACCTGGCCATTGAGAGCGGAAGACATGAAAACATTAGCTGTCTTCTATCATAGGTGTCTGCGTTCTATCTCCCACGTGAAGTGGCATAATAAGGTGAGCAATATTGAGGTTAAGCGTCGAGTTCTAGGTAAGGCGGGGAAATCAGATGACGAGGCTGTGAAGCCACATCGACTAAGATGGTTGGGACATGTGTTACGTATGCCTAGTCATCGCCTTCCTCGACAATGGGCAATGTTAGCTGATATAGGGTCAGGCTGGAAAAGAGCTAGCTAGTGGTGGTCAAAGCAAAACATGGCACCAGTCAATGAAATCTAAAACAGTTAGTTTAAGCCAGCCACGTAGGAAGGTGCAGACTACCTGACTGGTTGGGGTCCCCTGGACGGTAAAAACCAATGGTTGGAAACAATTGCTAATATGGCTCAAAATCGTTCTCAATGGCTGTCGCAGATGCATCCACTCCTTGTGACTTATGATTTTCAATGAAACTATATTGTTCTTCGTTATTACTATTCCTTTGTCTCACACCTCTGTTACTGTCTCTAATATGAATTTCTTCTACTTTCTTCTCTTCCTTTGTGTGCTACAAGGAGTGTAGTGTGGCGAATTGAACTGTTGTACATCGGTGCAAAGTTCTATGTCGAATACAGACAGACAGACAAGGGAACAATAATAAATAATCATAATAATTAACAACAGTAATAACCACAATGACAATACGAAAGGGCAAAGTGAATCGCAAATACAAAACAAAAAAGGGAACTCACTTTCCACTTCTTGTAATGCTACTCTAAATAGAGTACTTTTATTCTCCATTGGAGGAGATACATATTTCATGCATAATTTCATTGTTGGATTTGTTGAATCGAATAAATATCCACCGAGAGCTAATTCTTTCGTCTTATTAAACTAGGATTATGAAAGAAAAATAAATAAATATTAAAAATTTAAAAAAAACAACAGGGATGATACTCACTGGAGTTAATCAATACTATGAATTCAAGGAATTGATTTAAGGATTTTATCATTAGCTGAGATTGATTAGAGAGCCATTGGAAAACCAGCCAGAGCGTAATGGACAGCTGTTTCGTCCTCCATCTTTGAGACTCTTCAACAAGACCTTCCGGTTACAAGGCAAGCGATCTCGTAGACCACTACTCAACCACTGGGACTCGATCTAACGGTTAGCCCATCAATTTCAACTTCTACTAATTCACGATATAGCGCGACCACTAGCTAATGTATCCCCCCGCGGCGAGTATTCGTCCTCACACCCAACCAGCTGTACACCACTCGGTCGGTTTTCGACATAGAACTTTGCACATATGTGCGGAAGTTCAAGTCGCCACACTCCCTCCATGTAGCACACAAAGCAAGAGAAGAAAGTAGGAGAAATGCATATTAGAGAGAGACAGTAAACAGAGGTGTGAGACAAAGGAATAGTAATAGCGAAGAACAAAACAGTTTAATTGGAAATCATAAGTCACAAGGAGTGGATGCATCTGCGCCAGCCAGCCATTGAGAACGATTTTGAGCCATGTCACCAATTGTTTCCAACCATTGGTTTTTACCGTCCAGGGGACCCCAACCAGTCAGGTAGTCTACACCTTCCTACGTGGCTGGCTTAAATTAACTGTTTTAGATTTCATTGACTGGCGAAGCCATATTTTGGTTTGACCGCCGCTAGCTGTTTTCCAGCCTGGCCCTATATCAGTTAACATTGCCCCTCGAGGAAGGAGATGACTAGTCACGACTTCCCACTAGAGCTCAGGGAAGTAGGAATACAAATCAGTCCGGCTAACTGTTTACGTCATCGAAATATTATTTGTTCCAAAAAGGAACTCTCTACATGAAACTGAGTTTCAAACGAGGCCTAGCCTGCGATATCAGCAGTTTTGAAAAGAAAATTCTTCACAGCAACGCTAAGAGTAGTGTTTCCCAATCGTTCATTGGTCTGCAAGTGTATTAAGGACGAGATGTCGCATTTGACCACTTCTGTCTACGTATATCAGTACACTTGCTTCTGTGGTGCCAGCCAGGTACATTGGTCGCGCATTCGACGCGCATCCTGTCGAAAAGAATTCGAGAAAGCCTTTCCTGCATAGCTGTAAAATGGTAATAGCGGCTCCATAAGGAGTGACATCATCGAACAGCTTGCCAACACTAAACTATTCCATCCATCTCAACAAAATGTCTCCCTCAAAGTAATCTACAGAGTTAAGAACAACCTACCTACCTACCTACCTGAATAGGGCCAATCGCTAGCGAGCATCAGAATGTTATTCAAAGTGTTGCTTTGCAAGGATTTAATTGGTTTCAGGATTTCCTCATTAGCTGCCAGGAAGTACTGGACAGTTTTTTCGTCCTACTTTAGGACTCTTCATCAGTACGCACCAACCATTAGGACTGGAGTTCAGGATCCTCTGGTTACAAGGCGAGCTCTTAGACCTTTCAGCCACAATTATATTGAAAATTAATCGAATTCTCAACTGGAACTGACTGGACTCTAAAAGATTAAGTTGATTGATGTTCTAATGGGGTACACCTGTGTTGAGTGGAGGACAAACACTTCCCGATGACATATCCTGTGGTAGTGGATCTACATATATGTATATATCGCGAACTGGTAGAAGTTAGAACTCACAGATCATTGGATTCCGTCTCAATGTGCTTTAGCAGTTAACGGGACAAGCCTTTCTTGTTCACTTTCTTCACTACAATTTCCTATTGAAAGAAATAGATGCATTTACATTCCTTATATAAAGTCGGCAGTAAGTGGCAACTATAGCTTGAGGCCTATTGATAATACATGGCTGATCAAACTTCGGTAAGTTTAGCGATGCATAAAATCCGTGACCTAGCCCCAGAATGCTTTGACCAACGACCTGCACAAAATTCACCATTCTACCATCGATTAACCCAACATCTTATCACATCTTGGTGTTTTTACAACTTCCTCTCAAATCCTACCTCAATCACTTGTTTTCTTCTTGTTATATGGTTGAAGGCAGTCGGACAGAGACTTTGTGCCTTGTGGCATTCATCAGTAGGGTGTGTCTGCAACCTTCAAAGAGTTGCTGCACCCCACACTAGTCACAGTGCTGCAGTCTGAACCGTTACCACTAAGCTAATCGGGCTGACAAGTGACCTCCCATAGGATTATAATAAACACATTGATTGGTCTTTAGGTTGTAACAGACACCATGCATCTAGTCCTCGACGTCGATATCGATTAAATTCTATCAGCACTAAATACGAATTGCAGAGGAAACACGAGTTCCTTCAAGGTTGTAGGTAAGCCTTGCTAACGATTGCCAATAAGCAAGAAACCTAGGTCAAAGTAGGGCTTCCCCCCGACTGCTTTTAACCTCCTAGAATCTATTCAGAGTGCACTGCAATAGTGAATCTCCTGGCTTGTTGGTGACTATATTACAAACCTGACCGACCGAATACAGTCGGCACCAAACACCAAGGCCAAGATGCATGACATTGGTTAATTACCTCCTCCCAGTGCCCAATCGATATATTTTTTCCTCTTATTGTGTAGCCTGATTATGAAAATCGTGATATTTCTTAGTCTTCCTTAAGAAGTTATATCCGGTGAGGGAATTGAATCATAGGTGTGAATGCATAAAATAATAATAATAAAAATAATATGAAATGCAATTAAAACTAAAATGTTTGTGATTATAATCGTAGTTAAATGTCAAGTGGCAAAGCAAATTAATGTCATATATAGAATAATTTTCATGTATTCGTTTTGTAGGGATTTTTGTTTGATTGCATGGAGGATTTCATCATGAGCTGACATCAGTTAGAGAACCACTGGAAAATCTGAGAGCACTGGACAGCCAGCTGTTTCGTCAGCCTAGTTTGGGACTCTTCATCAGTACGCACCCACACCACAGGGGGTTCGAACCCACGACCTTCTAGTTACAAGGCGAGCTAAATCGTAGACCATTCAGCCACTGGGACCCAATCCAATGGTCCTTGAATTCTAACTTTTGCCAATCCACGACATAGCACGACCACTTCGCAATGTCTTCTTCGATGAGTTACTGCGTCATCTTCAACCTGCTGTATACCCTACTGGTCAATAATTCCCACTAGAATCCCAGGTTAACCGCTTGAATAGGGCCAGTCGCTGGTGAGCATCAGATTAATTTTTAAGTATTGGTTTTGTAAGGATTTTTGTTTGATTGTATGGAGGATTTCATCATGAGCTGACATCAGTTAGAGAATCACTGGAAAACCTTGAAAACAGAAGGTCCTGGGTTCGAACCCCGGTAGGTGCGTACTGTGAAGGGTCCCAAACTGGGACGAAACAGCTGTCCAGTACACCCAGGTTTTCCAGTGGTTCTTTAACTGATGTCAGCTCATGATGAAATTCTCCATCCAATATATAGAATAATTCATAGGATGGAGAGGACTTGAAAAAGGGCGTGCAATTATAAGATTAGTAGACAATCGAATAAAATAAAAACGTTATGTAATATTGTGTGAAATTTAATAGCATAGGATTTAATGTTGTAAAAAGAAACTGATTTAGAATGACAAGTGGAACAAGTGCAATAATACCGGGGACATCTGGTCGATAATGATCACCCTATCTCTATAGTCTCCGCCTTTAAAGTTATCTACAAGGCAAAGAATAATCTACCCAAATCCCTACGTACCCGACTCATCTGTATTGCTGAAGCTCTGGCTATCGAAACAGAAAAGCCAGATCTCTGTGTATAGAAAAAGTTCGTTCAACCCCTCCAACTTTCATGATCATGATCCCTCAATGCTAAAGTATGGTAATCCCCAATCATATTTTGGCTCTACCAATTTTTTTCATTTTTGTCTATTCAATTTGTATACTCTTCCTTTATATTACGTCAATTGTTACTATTACTACTCTCACTTTTAACTACCCCCGATATTATTCCACTTGTTCCACTTGTCATTCTAAATCAGTTCATTTTTACAACATTAAATTCTATGCTATTAAATTTCACACAAAATATTACGTAACGTTTTTATTTTATTCGATTTGTCTACTAATCTTATAATTGGACACCCTTTTTCAAGTCCTCTCCATCCTATGAATTATTCTATATATGACATCAATTTGCTTTGCCACTTGACATTTAACTACGGTTATAATTACAAACATTTTAGTTTTAATTGCATTTCATATTATTATTATTATTATTTTATGCATTTCTTAGTCTCTCTATAGAGGAAAGTGCATGAAACTGATACTGGGTGAATATACAGCGAAAATCTCCACCTACGTCAAATGTTTTGTCTCCTCACTAATATTCTGATTTCAAATAATAATCTCCCGTGTATCTATCCGCCTTTTTAAACAAGGAGCTAAACCAGATATACAGATCAGTGGTATCATGGTTTCGCAGTTTTGAAGAGTCCCCAGTTGAGACGAAACCACTGTTTAATAATCTCTAGTCTTTAAATGATCCTCTTTCTCTAAGGGATATTTATCCAAATTTAGGTTTTCATAGGGATTTCGACTAGTTTAATTGTAGATTTCGTCACAACTGAGATATAGTGAAACAGTAGTTTCGTCCTGGCAGTAGCACTCCTCCTCAGTGGCGCGCACATCAACTACCCCCTTTGAGTTAGAAGACCAGCGCATTGTCCCTTCATCCATTGGATTCAATGACTCGTGAATTCTAACTTATATCAATTTTTGCGATATACCACCTCCACTTCAAACTAATGTCATCGACAAACACATTCAGTTTTCTCAGACATGAAGGATCCTATCGGTGACAAATTCTCGTTAGAATTTCAGATTATCCAAGCATTCAATGGACGGTAGGTAGTATAGAAGCCCAAGTGAACAGTTAATATTCACTAGAGAAATGCAGCTATATTATAACTGTCAAATAGCGTAACACGTGGCGAGTTTTTTTTTACCTTCTTCTCTCTTCCTAACCCACTCTTTCTCATGATGGTAGCAGTGAAATCCTGATGACATTATTATCCAACCAATGGTTAACGACCTGCTATGACCGGTGGTGAGTAGACTTTAGTCTTCCTCCTCTCCACATAATATCATTTGGCCGTGCCTTCAAAGCCTCTACCACGTAGGTCTAATTCACCGCCTTCAAAGCACCAGAAAGTGTTCCTCAAAACAGTGAAACGGTGCCTAAAACTAAACTGACAGACACACAGTCCTACCAACAGGAGCTAGAAAACCCTAACTCCAAACCAAAGGTGTACACAGATTCCAGAATCCGAATGGATAGGATGGCGAATGAAGTAGGTTCGGTCACTGGGACCGATGGAAATGCAGTTGCTGATGCCGCTCCACTTCCTTGTGGATCAGAAGTGAAGTCAAAGGCTTTGGGGTAGGGGGTAGCCACTTAAGACGACCACTTGATTCGATCTAGAAGTTCGGAAAGCATTCTAGAGCCTTTGCCTATCTCTTGGCTTCCATGATGTACCAATTGTGTTTATATTAATAATAAATAGTTAAATAAAACGGGAACCACTACTACTTAAAGTTGTCATTTATTGATCCACCACAATTGACTTTTGAAGCAAAAGTGAGTACCTACTTGAAATCCCCCACTCCACTTATCAATTATATGTTACTAAAATTATTTAATAATTTAATAATTCCCATTGTGGCATTAAGAACACAATATTCAGCAAAGAGACTCTTTGACATATAACGTTCACTAGCCACAAGTTGTTCTCTACTTCTGTAAAAGATAAGCTCACCCGTCTGGCCGCCTCCATGTGCATCTATCAGTTCACCTGCCCCTATTGTGGAGCAAGGTACATTGGCCGTAGTCAGAGGATGCCGCTTTCCACACGGATACGAGAACATATTCCAGCTGCATGGTTTTACAAGGGAGAAAGGAATTGTGTGAGAAGCTCTGTTCTGGAACACCTGATCGACTTCTGTCAGTCTGCCAACCCTGACCGTGATTTTAAGATCATCTACAGAATCCATGCTAACTTCCCGCGTTTTCTTCGTTACAGACTTCTAAAGACAGCTGAGGCCTTGGTAATTCATGACTTTAAGTCAGACAGGTCTTCGTGTACAAAAGAAGTATGTACAATCCCTACTTCTGCTTTGGCCGTAGACGGATAGACATTTATTTATTTATTTTGTTTATTTAGTTATTCTATGTACTTTTCCCTTATTACCACGATTATTATTGATATTATTATCATTATTATTATTACTATTCTCACTCTGAATCTTTTCCACTTGACCCTCTTGACATTTTAAACCCAAAATTATTAATTTTTATATTTTAATTTTTACAATATTGAATCCTATGTTATCAAATTTCGCACCATGTTATGTAACATTTTATATTCGTCTACTAATCATATAATTATGTACTTCTTTCCAACATCTATACACCTTATGTACTATTCTATAGATGACATTAATTACTGTGCCACTATGATTATAATCACAAATATTTTAAATTGCATTTCATACTATTATTGTTTCATGTATTGACACCTCTGACCTAATTCCCTCACCGGATATTATTATTTAATTAATACCAATAATCCACTATACATCTTTTTCAAACGATGCGATCCATAAGTCTAAAGTTTTCCCTCTGATCAGAAACTTGTCTGAACTCACGTACAAAGGGCTGTGAGCCACACAATTACTAACATGAGCGTTAATGACAAGACCCATTTGCTTAGGCTGAAGTAGGCATGGAGTGACACAGCCAGCCGAGAAGCTAATGGTTGATGCACTAACTGACTAACTGATTCGTCAACTGTGGATGCACCTGCATCTCACCCTCTCAAGTGAATGATGGCGTCCCCACTACGACTTGAAACTTGGCCGGTAGCACTCATTGTCTTAAAAGTGCCAACCAATTTTATGGGGTAAAACAATAAAAGCTTATTTTCAAGCTTGACTACGAGAGGCTGATGCCTGCTAGTGACTGGCTCTGTACAGGAAGAGGTACCAAGAGTTCTCTAGTGAGAAGTCGTGAGCAGTGGGATCCAACAACAGGTTAGGAGTGAAGAAAAATACTCGCCAGCGATGATGGTCACGCTAAAATCACTGATGCTCGCTAGTCACTTGCTACAGGTTGGAGCTTCCTGCAGTTCTAGTGAGAAGTCGTGACCAGTGAGGTCCAATTAGAAGTCACGTGTGTGGATGGATGTCCCACCAACGACAATAGTTGGGGTCGCGCTAAAATCACGAATTGGTAGAAGTTAGAATTCATGAGCCATTGAATTGGGTCCCAGTGGCTGAATGGTATACGAGCTTGCCTTGTAACCGGAAGGTCCTGGGTTCGAATCCCAGTGGGTGCGTACTGCCGATGATTCCCAAGCTAGGATGAAACAGCAGCTGTCCAGTACTCCCTGGTTTTCAATGGTTCTCTAACTGATATCAGTCCGTGATCAACTCGTAAAACTGATAAAAAGTCAGAATTCATGCACTGGCCATTGAGGAGTCGGGGGGGGGCAGTGACTCAACAGTCTACGAGCTAGCTCGCCTTGCAACCAGAAGGTCTTGACTTCAAATCCCGATGTATGGTTGCATACTGCCGAAGACTAGGCTGTCCAGTACTCCCTGCCTGGTTTTCCAATGGTTCTTCTCAAACTGAGATATTAGTCCAATGACCAAGCTTGTGAGATAAAGTAAAGTAAAGTAAATTAAAGGGGAAAGTGTGGAGAAATTCTCACCTGGGTGATTGCATAACCAACGTGTTCATAAAATGCATCAATTGTATATACAGCATAAACACCAGTCGCTGGAGGATAATCCAGCGTTTCATACTGGGAATCCCACCGGTGTAAATATAAATGACAGAAAGCTGTATGCGATAATTCACCAAATGATACATGCGCGGCACGATTAAATCCAAAATGAATTAACTATATAAAAGAGAGAAATATATGTATATATATGCATATACATGCTAGACTATAAATTACAACGGTAGTTGCATAGATTACACGAACAATTGACAAGAAGAGATGATGGAACTGTGAAAAGATCTGGCTATCTATTTATCTATCTATCCACAAAACACAGAAAACCTTTATGGAATGGGTCAACATTACCAGCGTCCAACAATCGTTATATTTATAAGTATTTGTTTTCTTTTTTTGTAGGGATTGTGTTTGATTGGTTGGAGGATTTCATCATGAGCTGACACATTGGTTAGAGAACCTTCGTTAAACATGGGACAGCTGTTTCGTCCCAGTTTGGGACTCTTCATCGGTACACAACCACCTTGGGGTTCAAACCCAGGACATTCAGGTTACAAGGTGAGCTCATAGATCATTAAGCTGCCGGTGGGTGCGTACTGATGAAGAGTCCCAAACTGGAATGAAACAGCTGCCCAGTACTCTAACTTGTATCAAACAATAATCAAACTTCAAACAAATCAAGTCCTTACAAACAACCTCTTGAAAATTTTAATTTTTTGACAACACTTGACGTACTTTGTGGTGATGTTGTAACAACAGAGGGCAAGACATAAAAAAGGCCAAAGTATATTATTTCATTGATCAAACCGCTCTCTGTATATATATATATATACATATATACATATATATATGTATATATGTATATATATATATAGTTTGTATTCGTTAGCCAATCACTGAGTGTGTGATTTTGGTTTACATCGAACGACATGAAATAGAATGTTCAAATATATACATAGTATTCTGTTGCCAATGCAGCATTGAAATGTGGGAATATGTGACAATAATATTCCATTGGAACACATTTTCAGTATCACACCACCACATTCGTCCTGCCATCCACCCCACGTCAAATACTTTCGACTGAAGTCAGTTCGATCTTTTTGATGCTGGCGGCTTTGTTAGCTTGCCCTGCTGTATCCAGTTTCGGAGCTCACTGACGTTCACCCGCTCCTTTATGTTCGCATTTCTGATCGTATATATATACGTGACCCCATCTCACGGTGACCGTGTATGGTCCTTCCCATATTGGAAGCAGTTTGCATGACTCTGGAGCGTATTCGCCAGTATTTCGCCTCACACTATCATATGCTGCCGTCGTCCGACCTCCTAGCAGAGTTCCAAGTAATAGCCTCTTCACTGACGGATCTTGAACGCCACTCAACTTCGCAACAGCCTCAGAATCCTGCAAGAAGATCCATATGCCTCCTTCTTCAAAAACTGCAGGTCACAGGGTTTTCATTTGTCGGGAGGCAGGCAGCGACAGCGAGTGTAACAGCAGAAGGCGAGACACTGGAGCCAAGGCATATTTTTCATCAGTCAAACATCTGCTTATATATATATATATATATATATATATATATATATTGGTTGGGTAACTTCTAGTGCCACTCACTAGACTTTTCGTAAATGGCTGATTAGTCGCAGACCACCACTAACTTAGTGCGTACCTTTCATGTACCAAATTAGGAGCCATATACATACACGTGAGGCCTGTTAATACTGCCTAATTAGTCAGGCTGAAGTCTGTCGAGTAGGACTAAAATCCACAACACACTGACTGAAAGTCGAATGCAACACGCTGAATCTCCCTACAAATCACTGATTAGCTACAGGTTTAATTACAAGCTGCCATCAGTAAAGATTCACAGGTCGTTGAATCGGCTTCCAATGGCTGAATGGTTTACAACCTCGCCGTTTAACCAAAAGTTCCTGGGATTCGGACCCCGATGAGTGCGTGCGTGCGTACTATTGCTGAAGAATCTTGAACTGGGACGAAACAGCTCTCCAGTAATCCCTGCTTGTTTTCCAGTAGTTCTGTAACTGATATCACCTCATGATCAAAACGTGTAAAAACACTAGACTGTGTTTATGATAGTAACAAAAAAACAAAACAAAACAGCAGTAAAGGCTTACCTGAATTGTGACTAACAACACCTTAAGTATCTGGATAAATAATTTAAACGGAATACGTCTTTTCGCATGAAATTTACCAATCGGTGTCATAAAATGATAGTAGAGTCGTCGACGCATCCAATCTTCCACTTCAGTTGGATTAATGCATGTAGATGATGTTGACGCTGTACTACCATCGCCTACTACTGAAGCGCCTTTAGGATAAACATTATTATTATTACTATTATTATTATTATTAGTGTATTCACGATTAGAGATAAGCGGTCGTTCTTCACACGAAGAATCACTCTGTTGTAAACAATCTTCACTTGTAGCAATAGTTGTCGACTGATGAAGTTTACGATCTGATGATTTATGATCAAAACACTTGATCATACGAAAAATTGCCTTTTCTACAATACTTTGTGATCCATGTTTAGCTGCACTACTATTACTACTATTATTGTTATTAGTAGTATTAGTAGTATCATTATTATGGGGGTGACAATTCACATGAGATGATATATATGATGCGGGTAAATGTAAACAGGTCGGAGGAGGTGTTGGTGGCGGTGCCGGTGCACGATGAGGAGAATGTAATCGCCGGATGACATTATTATTATTGTCGTCACAATGCTGACAACATTGACTCCAATCAGGTTGTAGATGATTATTTCTATAGTGTGTTGTACATGAACTGCCTTGATGGTTAACACTGTCAGTAGTTTTATCTCGTTTATAACGTTTAGACATAATAGATGTGTCTGTTTTATTTTGTTCTGTTTTTAACGAAAACGGACAAATTTAATTCATCCAGAATACACCTAAAGAGAGGAGGGGGCGGGAATATAAGGGAGAAATATAAAAGTAATTAATTACTCGTAGGACATGTCAATCAAATCGATAAAATAGTTACCCTGAAAAGTTCATCACCAAAATACATAACCAAGAAAAGAACGCTTCGGTATCTACTAACAAAGAGCCTCGATATATATATATATGTGGCGCGTCGATGGCACAGCGATAGAATGCTCGCCAAACCACGCCCCCATGTGGTTGGGAGTTCGATCCGCGGCCACCGACGCCCTCCCTTACCTCTCGTTAAGCCAGTGATAAGACTGGTAAAGAGGGAAGGTTGGGCATCGGTGGCACAGTGGTTAAGACTCTCGCCGACCATGCACATGGTCCGGGGTTCGATCCCCTGCACGTAAATGAAGAAGAAAAGTTGTGTGAGTCAGTGATTTGATATGATTATGAGTGGCAATAGTTTGTACTCGAAACGTGGTCGCATCAGTTAATTTTATTACTGTATAACAACACTCCACTGTGTGATTTAACCAAAATAAAGTCTTATCCATAATGGAGTTATACTGGGACGCGATCTAATGAATTCCAACTTCTATCAGTTTGCAATACATATATATAG
>OX235275.1:18323805-18377259 GCA_944472155.2 Trichobilharzia szidati
TCTTCAGCATAACCCATTCCACAACAATAAGGAATGCTATCAGTGATAGTAGCCAGCCTTATGTTTCTTCTATCTTCAATTCAAATACCTCACTGAGTAATACGCTGTGGGTCACTTGACACGTAGCACTGTCATACAGCTGTAAAATGAGGTTGATAAGGATTTCGGGTGCTACAAATAGGAACGCGAAGGGGCAAAATGAAAGAGCGCTGATAAGTACAAACTTGATCATGTTATATAAGTTGACAAACTTTGAATACGGATGACTAACTTGTGGCCATTTGCTTCATGAGAACAGTCAGGAGTGATGTATATACCCAAGGCCGTGGATTCCTAGCCACGTGTATGAGCGGAATGTGGGAGATCAAGACCCTAACTTAGTCTAATGTGCATGGGACGTTTATTAAGTTGCCACGTAGCATCTAAAACCCTTGAGATCCCAAGAGGTAACTCCATGGACAGTGTTTCTAAAGACATGACTTAACCTTTCTGTCTAGAAACTTATCCACACTGCGTGGTTAATGAAAGACTTTGACGAGTAATAGTTGGTTACACAAATACTAACGCTTGGACTGTGGAAATCAGTAGGCCAGTTAAATCAGCTAAACCACTGACTTAAGATGAAGCCTCCTGAAAAACCTCGGAATGATTGGTCGGTACCCTTCACGATCTCGTTTTCCATTTAACTTTCTGCAGCAAAGCTTCTGTTTACCAAGTGTTTTGTGAACCTAGAAGAAGCGAAAATGTACGTAAAGTATTTCCGTCCTTAAAATACTTGAAAATAAACCGTTTCATATTTACATTATGTCACCTGGAATCACATTGTGCCTAAGTGTTATTTTAAACATTCCTGAACGGAATCCCATATATAAATATATATATATATATAAGGTAGCATAGCGCTAAACTAAGGGATATAAATGAAGTTAAGACGGTATATTATCGTCATAAGGCTGAGTGAACTCTACTTAAAGTCAATCCGAAAAGCGTTTTACTCAGTCCACCTTCTCCTTGTAATCGAGTTTTCTTCCGAATACGTCTAAAAGTAAGAGACGAATGACGAGAAATTATGTAGTGAATAACTGCATATCCTTTTCTTCCATCCCTTACTTAATAATAATAATTATTTCATATCCTAACCTCGCCTAGATTACTAGGTCACTAGTATTCTAGCCGGTCCCAAGCCCGGATAAAGAGGGAGGGTTGGGGCGTGGTGCTAGCAACTCCACCCCCAAAACTTAACCAAATTGCTATTAAAACTTCAACGCACAAATATATTAAAAATTCTAAAACTACAAACAATAACCTTATTTTTCGCTGGAATCGGGCATGTGAAATAACGCAGGCTGGTGAAAGCCTTCGGGAAGCCAGTCAGCCGATGTGCCTTCTTTCGATGAAAGCAAAAATAAGGATGGGGACGTGGAATATTCGTACAATGTACGAAACTGGAAAGGCTGCTCAGGTAGCCGCAGAAATCAGGAGATATAAAATAGAAGTGTTGGGAATCTGCGAGAGCAGATGGAACGGATGTGGAAGGAGCCAACTATCAACTGGAGAGACAATAATCTACTCCGGTCACCCAGAGGACAATCACGAGCACACCGAGGGAGTAGCCATCATGATGTCACCAACAGCGGCTAAAGCTCTCATGCAGTGGGAACCAATCTCCTCCAGGATAATGACAGCCAGGTTCAACTCAAAAGGAAAAAAGGTTACAATCATTCAGTGCTACGCGCCTACAAACGCCTCAGAACATGAGAAGAAGGAGGATTTCTACAGTCAACTACAAACAGTAATGGACAACGTCCCAAAGAGCGATATCAAAATCCTGATGGGCGACATGAATGCGAAACTGGGAGGAGACAATACAGGAAGAGAACTCACCATGGGTCGTGAGGCCCTCGGTGAAATGAACGAAAATGGTGAACTCTTCTCAGACTTCTGCGCCTTCAATGATTTGGTGATTGGTGGCAGTGTGTTCAAACACAGGGATATACACAAGGCAACATGGATTTCACCAGATGGACACACCAAAAACCAGACAGACTTCATTTCAATCTCAAGGAAGTGGAGACGGAGCCTACTGGACACAAGATCGAGGAGAGGAGCAGATGTGGGTTCAGACCACTATCTAGTACAAGGGACTTTCAAGGTGAAGCTGAAAGCCTCGAGGATACCTGGGGATAGGCCACAATGCAAGTTCAACACTCACAAACTGAAGGACACAATCACACAGGACATTTTCACTGCAACCGTCAGAGCAAAGCAGGAAACACTACGTGGCACCACTGAGGAATCATCCGTGGAAGACCATTGGAACTCTCTGAAGGTGATTTTCAACGAAACGTGTTCAACGGTTTTAGGAAGAAAGAAGAAACAAGACAAGGAATGGCTCTCAACGGAAGCTTGGAAGCTAATAGAGGAGAGGAGAATGGCGAAAGAGAAAATGATTCAATGTAAAGATGGACAAGAGAAAGAGACGTTGAGTTCAACTTACACAGCACTGGACAAAGAAGTGAAGAAGAGCGCTAGGAAGGACAAAAGGCAATTCTACGACAACCTGGCTACTGAAGCTGAGAATGCAGCAGGCAAAAGGGACCTGAGGGCATTATATCAGATTACCAAGTCTCTATCCGGGAAGAGATCAACACAAGTGAAACCTATAAAAGACAGCCAATGGAACCCAATTACCAAAGAAGAAAGACAGATTAAACAATGGGCGGACCACTTCAAAGGACTCTTGAACCGACCACCACCTACAACCCGTCCAGAAATACCAACAACAGCACGTACACAACTGCAAGTTGACACCAATCCTCCAACGAAAGCTGAAGTCTTGAATGCAATCAAGCTTCTGAAAGCTGGAAAAGCAGCTGGACCAGATGGAATACCCCCTGAAGCACTGAAAGCGGACCCAGAAACGACAGCAGATATGCTGACTCTATTATTGTAAAAAGTCTGGAAGGAGGGAAAGGTGCCTACTGACTGGAGGCAAGGTTACCTGGTGAAACTACTAAAGAAGGGCGACTTAGGACTCTGCAAGAACTGGCGAGGAATCCAGCTCCTATCGACACCAAGTAAAATCCTGAGTCGCATCATCTTGGTGAGAATCAAGGACGCACTGGATACAGAACTCCGACCAGAACAAGCTGGATTCAGGATATGCAAATCATGTTCTGACCAAATTGCAACTCTACGCATCATCATCGAACAAAGCATGGAATGGCAGTCTAACCTCTACATCAAATTTATAGACTTTGAGAAGGCCTTCGACAGCGTTGACCTCGAGTACCATGGCGTACCCGAAATATTCATCAACCTTATTCAACAGCTGTACGACAACGGCACATGTCAAGTGATCCACAACGGAAAACTCAGCGAAGCGTTTGGAGTAAACATAGGAGTCAGACAAGAGTGCTTATTATCACCAATGATATTCCTAATTGTGGTGGACTGGATTATGCGTCAGACAGTGGGGAACGAGAAGACAGGGATATCCTGGACCGACATGACGAACCTAGAAGACGTGGATTTCGCACGTGGATGATTTATGTTTGATGTCACACAAAATCGAAGACTTACAAGCGTAAACCGACAAACTGGTCGAAGAAGCAGCCAGAGAAGACAGGACTCCAGGTGAACATAGACAAGATGGAGGTTATGAAAATAACCAACCAACCAACAGCAACAACAGCAGCAGCAGCAACATCCAGCGCCAATCACCATCAATGGGAAGGATTTGAAAGAGGTTACTTCATTCACTTATCTAGGGAGCATCGTCTCAACTACAGGAGGAACGGACCAAGATGTCAAATCGAGAATCGGGAAGGCGAGAAACACATTCATCAACCTGAAACCAATCTGGAAATCTTCCGCTGTCACTCAGCATCAACAACAAAATTCGGATTTTCAATACAAACGTCAAGTCAGTCAGTCAGTCAGTTCCTCTATACGGATGGATCAGAAACTTGGCGGCGGGTCACAAAGAATATTTTCAACAGTCTGTTACAGACCTTTATCAACAACAACTGTCTTCGCTGGCCCTATACTGAAGATCAGATGGCCGGAAAGAATCACCAACAAGAAACTTTGGGAACAAACAAAACAAGAACCAATCGCCCAACAAATATGCAGGAGAAAGTGGAGATGGATTGGACACTCACTGAGGAGGCCGCTGAGTGGCATCGCGCGTCAGGCCATAGCTCGAGTGGAACCCGAAAGGGAAGCGGCGAGTGGGACGTCCAAAGGTGACATGGAGGAGATCGTGTGGAGAGGAACTGAAACAGTATGGATTAACATGGATGCAGGTGAAAAGTACAGCAGAAGACAGAAGCAAGTGGAGGCGTGCAGTTGGAGCTCTATGTTCCACTAGGAACCCAAGAGAACAATCATAATAATTTCATATCCTGAAAATGGTGCAGAAACAGACTGGAATATAGGATAATTTGACCACGGCACTCATGAACTCTGCTTAGCACTATTGTGAAATTTCAGAGAGACTTTTTCTACTCCTTATCATGCGTATTTTCAGCACAGCAGGAAATTTACTTCGAACGGCAGTGATAACCACTTTTATTTGCTGGATGACCGTTGATTTCTTGTCATCAGTTGTATGCGGGTTGATCAGTTACAGCTCAGCGTTTTCAATTTAATAAACCAGATTTCAGGTATAGACCGTAGCAATTCATGAGTTTATATATATAGAGAGAGAGGATGCTGCCAGCATGATTTCGTAAGCAGTATATTGTGTGAGATTTCTTCGGTAGGAATACTAAATTGTGCATGGATGGATTAGATGGCAAAGACGGGAAATGCAATACCTTACTGAAATCTAGTGTAAATATGAAAGGTAAGCAAGGGAAGCTGAGCACGGGAAACATATGCAAATAATGACTTCACTGTAAAATATTTGTATGAACCATTACCTCTACATCACTTTGTCCGAATGTGTGGAGAATCAACAGTGTTGCAATACATTTGGAAGGAATTTAATTGATTTGTTTTGATGACTTCGGGGTTGCTTCCTATTAGCTTCAGATAGAAATAACGCTAACGATTGTTGTATCAGAGTATGCTTTGATTAACTTGAGATTTGGCCACGCCACTTGACGACTTCTTATCCTGTTTCACCTGACCTAGTGACTAGGCCATTCTTAGTACCACCATAACGAATGAAGTCAAAAGACTGTGATTATAGCTGTCCAAGGTTGCATTTATTAGTGACAGAACAAGCAAAATATAGAGATACGCAATCAAACCACAACTCAGAAACCCCCTTCCTGTCTTCGGTCCGACTGTCCGCACCTTAAATAAACCAGCGCGGGTAAACCCGCTGATCGTTGTATGCGAAGCGGCTGTTATGACAAACACATGTTCCACTCCCCCATCAGAATGAACTAGGGTTAATGCACCTCATTTAAGGAAGTTACTGTACCGAACTAGGAGAAAGATCTCCGGGAATCTGTAACGTCCACTGTGTGTAGAGAATCCGCAACAGAAACCGGAAAACAGCAACAACTGCACACGAGAAAGGGTTTACTCTTAGCTAATAAGCAGCAGTATTATTAATATAACTAAATATACCATCAGTTCAGCGCTTGACTACAGAAGTAGTAAGCAGCTGGAGTGATTTAATTTCTTGGCACCCAAGTGTTTTAAGAATCCTTGAGTTGTAAAGATGATCAAGTGGATACGGATATATCTTCAGTGAGGGAAAATACATTACCATTTGGACGGCATGTGAACACGGGTGTTTCCGGCAGCACTTTAACTCTCGACTCACGTTAGAAGGGAGAAAACAGTTTTTGGCAATTGATGTAGGTGTTTTGGAACATAACCGCTAACTATGACGAAAAGAACATCGGCGTAGCCAAGAGAGATAAATTCCGAACGCAGTGTCTCGTGGTATCACTTGATGCTTCCATTAAAATGAAGACTTGCTGGTGCTGAGGACTGAAAATTGGTGGTGACGCAGGTTATTGCAACTGGTTATTTGGGGTAGCTGCGGCAGGCTAGTCAGAGTGGAGAAGATTCTCCCGGTTACGTGGTTGGAGACTCATATGATGAAATTACCGTGTTGCATTGCCACCACTGAGCTGGTCACCAGGTTAGCTGGGCTAGCCCGGAGAGTCAGAATGCAGTGTGGCGAAAGCTCATGTCTGGTGGGATGGATGCCACATAATTATCATTAGCACTATTCCTAGTTGAATAAAATCTGAGACCCACTCGAAGTCATTCAGAGATTGTGAACAATTGGCTATCTTGATTAGCGGCATGCCCTATGAAATGCACTCGAAGAAATCTTGTCAAAAGTCTGTGAGTGCAGATATTAGGTAATTTTGTAGAGTGAAGTTCCATTCTACAGCAAATATTTTTGATAAATTCACAAAGACAAACATTGTCATTTACTGGTGACGTTTCAAGCACAGTCCGATGCCTATAATCAAAACAAGGTGCTGACATTAATTTCCAAACTAGCTTGTATATCTCCTCCATTTCTTATCCTTTGGTATCATCGACGGTAATATTTTCCATGTCTGGAATCGGTGCTGAGTTATTTCTAATGAGCACATCAGGCATCGATTCTATAGATTACCACCTCACAGGACTACCAAAATTCTTCCAGTGATTCAAAGATAGTAGTAAGTGAGTCTAAAAACATGCACACAAGTGGTGGTCGTTGAGTATTTCATCGTGATATTGTTCGCACATTCAAACAACGTGGCGAAAGTTTATCAATTACTGTAGTAAACACTAGGTCGGTTCTAAAAAAACATTCCAAACTAAATACATTAACTTTCATATGCAAACTGTCACTGATTATGATCACTGAAGCCTATGCACAGGCGAAATCCCTGATGACAGCCTAAGAACCGATAACCACAACCTTTTTCGAGGGGAAAGAGACAAGCCTTAAGGGTCGAACACTAATTTGTACTAAAAATTCCATATGTGCAACTCAGTTCAGTAAGCTAATTCTGTCACAACTCAATAACTCGATCTGGGTCGCAATAAAATTTGTCAAAAGTAAACCTATACTTATGGGTTATGTGCATCGAACCACCTCGTCCTCCAGGTAGTATGACAATATACCCAGCAATAGTTTTAACGTCACAGTCAATCTTCCCTACAGTTTAGTTAGGCCAAACCTTTCAAAATGGGTGAACATACTCCAAAACAGCCAATCCAAAATTAGTATACTTAGACGGCATTGCTTACGAGAATACCGAGGTGATGTGCGAACTGTTTAACAAGCACTTTGCCAGAATATACACCTTGGAGAACGATCATGTTTCGGCTTTCCCACGTACAACGGACGAATATCTAAGTGGCATACTTTTCATCGAACAAGAGATCGATAAAGCTATTGCAAATTACTAAAATACATTGCTATCTATGTAGGACACACCAGCTGTACAGGTATGGGGATAACAAGGAAGGGAGGAGCTGCCATGCACTTTGACAAGCAACTTAAATGTGCACGTGCAATGGACCCACCTCCTATTGAGCTTTCAGACTCCACATAGTGTCATTTCACAGTAGGCCACACCAAACATTTACTGGGTGGCATCTACCGATCACCCACGTGTGGGGCAGAGCACAAACAAGTACTGCTCAGCACCATCACATGGATACGGGACTTGGGCTATGACCAAATCAGCATAGCTGGAGATTTCAATGCCCCATCACTGAACCCTGGCTCTGAGTGTAGTCAGGGAAAATTCGGCCGAAATCTATTAGAATATTAGAATATTTATATTTATCCCTGTTTATGCAAGAATATACCAATTGTACAGACGTGGATAAGTTATTATATAAATTACACATATTTTGATGCATGGTGAGTTTACAGTTTGGTTGTTCTTTCTGACATTAGGGTCAGTAGAAACAGTCTGCTATATAGTCTGTCTGTGTAACACATAAAGAGATATAGAAATATTGTATTCGCATTAACAACAAACCCAAACGTCAGATGAATGTAATACAAATATCTGGGAAAAATGAAGCTTGAAGTCGGTTCTCCTATATAACTTTGTTGTGAACAGCATCCTTGACTTAAAGTTTATTGGTGTATTATGTTGAGATCAGTGATATATACAAACCATTAGAAATACAGGACTGACTGAGAATGTTGGAGACGACTCTAGGTGGGGCCCTGGTGGAAAGTCATCGAAACTAGATTATATCTTACTAGTGCCCAACTACTCCTCAAAATGGTGCAGATCATGACTCCTCTAGGAGGCAGTGACCATGAAGTCATAGGACTCGATCGTGTTCTCCGTGAGCACTTGTAGTGGGACGTTACGCGACCATGTCTGTGCTATATCAAGGCAGACGATGCTGAAATGCGGAGGCTTTTGTCCGAGGCAGAATGGTCCGTAGCATAGGATGAGTTATCTGTGGATGAACACTGGGAGGTGGCAAAAGAGACTATTCACACAGCAATCTCGGGTACCATCCCCCAAGGCACAACGCAGTTAAAAAATGTCACCATGGCTGAAGAGAGGCACGCAACGTATTCTGCAAGCAAAGCGGAATGATTGGTTTCGTGTCGATTATCCAAGAGTCACATCGACCATGATGCATGCCTGGAACTTAAAAAATCGGTGCAACACAAGAAAGAGGAGTGACAATAGATTATGTCAGGCTAATCTTGGCAAAAAATTCCTGGTAAACCCCAGTAGCCTGTACCGACTCATGTCGGAGAGAAAAACAACCAACCAGGGGGCATGTGCCTTGGTAGGTCGAAACGATCACTACCTCAGTACTCTGGAGATGGCTGAATCATTCAGTTTAGTTTTCGTTAAACAGTATAACAGCAATGTGAGTATTACTTATGTGGACATCGCGACACTACTACTTCACTGGAAGAAAACTTGGCGACTACTATCCAGATAAACCTGGCAGTAGTACTAAGGAGGCTACTGAGACTCACATCTGGAAAGTACCCAGATTGTGAAGACATCAGGCCATCTGTTCTGAAACGGTGCGCCGAAGCTCTCTGTAGACCCTTATGCTACTTGCTCCAACACTCGGTGGATTTGGAAAAGTGCCAAGGGAGTGAAAAGGAGCCATTCTTTCTGCGATCTTCGAGGGTGGGGATATGCAAAATGCCACTAGTTATAGACCAGTACTCCTACTCGCAGCGGTACGAGAAGTACTGGAAAGTATTATTCATTATCACATCAGGGAGCACCTCGATAGGACTAATAGAATCCATGAAGCCCGACAAAGTTTCAGGGCGGGGGGCAGATTCTGTGTAATAAACCTACTGTCAGCTTGGGACGATTGGACATCATGTTGAGATATGGATACTCCAACCCATGTTGTGTTTTTAGAATTTGAGAAGGCATTTGAAACAGTTCACATACTCTCTACACAAAATAAGTCAGGTCGATCTAGGTAAGCCGCTTCTGTCAAGGTTAAGGACCACCTAGCTGAAAGGAAATTTTGCACTAAGGTCAATCGAGTCCGGTCATCTTGGCATAGCTTGTCATCAGGAATGTCACAGGGTTCTAACTTAGGACCACTGGTTTTTTTGATTTTTATAAATGACCTACCATGCTGTCTTAGCTACTCAAATCTTCTATACGTTGACGATGTAAAGATATGGAAGGCGATAAAGTGTTCGGAAGACTCAGATAGGCTGCAGGCAGATCTAAAGCTTTTGGAAGACTGGGTGGTGGCCAGTGGTGTGCTTTCAACCTGAAAAAGGGCAAAGTAGTGCAACTACGCACCTGTGCAACGAAAGCTTGTCTTGCATGACGTTGGAGCGTAACTTAGATCTAGTGCTGACAGAGGAAATGGACACAAGTGTGTATTGCAAGAGGGATGTAGTGAGGGCATATGAGTTCACTCAGTTGGCACATAGACAGTTAGGTGCGCTCACTCCTGAGCTCTTTCTAAGGCTGTACAAAACACACGTTAGACCACACCTTGAAGTAAACAATGCCACTGCAGCCCACTGATAAGAAGAGGCACGAACCTTTAGAAGAGTCCAAAGATGGGCTACAAAACGAGTGGTTGGTCTTTGAAATAAACCGTGTGATGAAAAGCTAAAGAAATTTTATCTATTCACGCATAGCTACGGACGGCTTTGGGGGGATTTGATTACTGCCCACAAGAAAGACAATGACCAGGATCACCCAAACAAAGGTGTTATGCCGTTGAATAGGTATTGGCTTCCTCATGGAAACCCCAGGGGGATAGCTCACTAGAGGACAAGGACCCGGCTGTGCTCTTACTTCTTTTCACTGTGGGTTTGCCATCCCTGGACCTCCTTACCGACAGACATAGCTATGGCATCGTCTGTGGGCACCTCTAAGCGAAGGCCGGAAAATAATTGCTATTATTATTTCCTTTAATTCCTAGAGGAACATAGAGCTTCAGCCGCGCGCCTCCATTGCGTTTTGTTCCCTGCTAGAGTTTTCACCTGACTTCAAGTCTGCCTACATGCTTTCATCTCCTCTTCACATGACCTCCTCCAAGTCACCCTCACCCTTGCACTGACGATCAACTCACCGCTTCCTAGTCGGGTTCCACTCGAGCAATGGCTTGCCTAGTGGTGTCACTTGATGGTTTCCTCAGAGTATGGCCAATCCATCTCCATTTCTTCCTGCCTATTTGTTGCACAATCGGTTCCTGCTGTGTTGGTTCGCTCCAACAGATCCCTGCTTCTGGCCATCTGATCTTGACTATTGAGCGAAGACAGCTGTTGATGAAGGGCTGTAGTTTGTTTGAGGTGCTCTTTATGACGCGCTGGCCAAGTCTCTGATCCGTGTATTAGCACTGACTGACTTCACATTGGAGTTGAAAATCCGGATCTTATTTTTGATGCTGAATGCTGTTGACCTCCGCACGGACTTCAGAATAATGAAAGGTTGCTTTGCTTTCCCAATCCTTGCTTTGACATCCTCGTCAGTTCCGCCTGTAGTAAAAACCATGCTTCCCAGGTAGGTGAAGGAGGTTGTTTCTTTCAGGTTCCTCCCATTTATGCTGATTGTTGTCTGTTGTTGTTGCGGCTGTTGGTGTTGACCAGGAATCTTCATCACCTCTGTTGTCTCTATGTTCACCTGAAGTCCTGTCTTTGATGCTTCTTCTGCCAACTTGTTGCTTTTCACTTGCATATCTTCCGGTTTGTGGGAAATCAGACATATATATCACATCGACGAAGTCCAGATCCTGCAAGTTTTCTGTGTGAGTCCATTTTATGCCTGTTTCCTAATTGCCTGCTGTTTGTCGCATTATCCCGTCTACCGCAATCAGGAAAATCATTGGCGATAGTAGGCAGCCAGCCTTGTCTTACTCCCGTCTTCACTTCGAAGGATTCCGTAAGTTTCCCGTTGTGGATTACTTGGCATGCAGCATTGTCGTACAACTGTTGGATGAGGTGTATAATTGTCAGTGGCACCCCGTAGTAGCGAAGTAGTTACCAAATCACCTCTCGATCGACGCTGTCGAAGGCCTTTTCAAAGTCGATGAAGTTGAGATAGAGAGGTGACTGCCATTCCAAGCTTTGTTCAATGATGATCCGTAATGTGGCGATCTGATCAATACATGACTTGTTTCTCTTGAATCCAGCCTGTTCCGGTCGAAGTTTTTCATCCAGGGCATGTTTGATTCTCTCCAGGATGATATGGCTTAGTATTTTGTTTGGGATGGACAGGAGCATAATTCCGCGCCAGTTCTTGCATTGACTTAAGTCTCCTTTCTTTGGCAGTTTGAATAAGTATCCTTCCTTCCAATCCTCGGGTGCCTTGCCCTCTTTCCACACCTTCTCTAGTAGTGGCGTCATCAAGTCTGCTGTTCTCTCTGGGTCCACTTTCAATGCCTCTGCTGGGATTCCATCTGGTCCTGCTGCTTTTCCAGCTTTTAGCATCTTGATTGCCTTCAGGACTTCTGATTTCGTCGAGGGGTTGATGCTCACTGGTAATTCTGCTTCCGTTTTTGGTATTGTTGGGCACGTTGTAGGTGGCGGTCGGTATAGTAGTATTTTGAAGTGTTCAGCCCAGTGTTTCCGTTGCTCCACTTCTTTGGTGATTGACTTTCCATTGTCATCCTTCACTGGCTTAATTTGTGACGAATTTTTGCCTGAGAGTTACCTAGTTGTTTGGTAGAGTGTTGCTTGGTCTCCTTTGCCTGCTGCTTGTTCTGCTTCATTGGCCATGGCTTCATTGTTCAGTGTATTGTAGCTTGCATTCAACTCCTGTTTCTGTTGCTCGTCGGTGCACTGGATAATCTTTTGTTTCACCATCCTTCTCTCTTCTATTAGCCTCCAATTATCCGTAGTGAGCCACTCTTTATCATGTCTCTTCTTTCTGCCCAGAACTTCCATGCAGGTTTGACTCCACACCGTTTTCAGGTTATCCCAGTGCTTTTCAATGCTAACCTCTTCGTTGGTGTGTTGATTTGTGTCTCAGCTTTGTCCCTTATGCTTGCAGTGAAGATGTCCTTTTTATCCTGGTCCTTTAGTCTTTGAGTGTTGAACTTGGCTCGTGGTCTATCTGCAGCTCCTGTTTCTCTGAAAGCTTTTAATTTGAGTTGGATTGTCCCTTATACGAGATAGTGGTCTGAGCCAACGTCTGCTCCTCTTCTTACTTTTGTGTCCAGTAAGCTGCGCCTCCACTTCCTTGAGATTGAGGTGAAGTCAATTTGGTTTTTGGTTCGCCCATCTGGTGACACCCATGTAGCCTTGTGGATATTCTTGTGTTTGTATACGCTGCCACTAACCACTAGTTCATTGAAGGCGCAGAAGTCGGCGAAGAGTTCTCCATTTTCATCTCTCCGAGAGCTTCTTTACCCATGATGAGTTCCCTTCCTGTGTTGTCTGGACCCAGTTTGGCTTTCATGTCTCCCATTAGTATTTTAATGTCGCTGACTTGAGTATTGCCGATTGTTGCCTGTCGTTGTTTGTAGAATTCTTCTTTCTTCTCGAGATCTGCGTTGTTTGTGGGTGCATAGCATTGTATAACTGACACTTTCCTTCCTTTGGAGTTGAATCTGGCGGTCATTATCCTGGGCGAGATCGCCTCCCATTGCCTGAGGGCCTTCGTTGCCTTTGGTGATATCATGATAGCCACGCCCTCGGTGTGCATGTGGTTGTCTTCTGGGTGACCGGAGTAGATCACTGACTCACCCGTTGACAATTTGGTGAGTCCATTCCCATTCCATCTGCTTTCACATATTCCCAGAACTTGAATCCCGTATCTTTTCATCTCGTTTCCAATCTGGGCAGCTTTTCCAATCTCGTACATGGTGCGGACATTCCATGTCCCCACACAAACTTTTTCTTTTGGCGCAAGGAGATTCATCGTACTGAAGTTTCTGTAGCAACTTTGTTTACAGGGTGGAGTTGCTAGCCTCACGCCTGAGAGGGGGGTTGTTACATTAAAATATAGTTTAGAGAGAAACGACCTTGTGGGTTGCTCTCCTTGAAACCAGGGAAACGAGGGATAAAACAATGAGAACAATGCCAGCAAAGGAAAAAATTCATAACAGGAGGGGCAACAAGCGACAACAGCAATAAAAAACCTTAGCAGTAGTATCAAAGTCAGACACAGTTAACAAAATGGTATCAAAATCATAGACTCACTGACTTGAGCCAACTTGAACATGTAAATCCATCAATATATACAATGATAATTACAATTATAGATATTATTTAGTGTTATTCAGTTCCAAAATGGCAATCAGATAGTTATAGGTATTATCCAACAATAGGATTATATCCACAGATTCAGTATTTGAAAAGCGAATAGCTACACTACTTTCCGAAAGTTCTTGGCAAGAAATTCCTCAGAAATAAGAGTTTTATGATACTACGTGAATGTAGCGTAGTAATCGAAAAGCCCCTTAAAATCCCATGTACCATTCATGGGTAGACAACTAAATTCGTCGTTTTACTCCTTTACATTCTCTCCCGTCTTACTTTCCTGACAATTCCAACAGCAGTCGAGTGGCGGACGAACTAAGCTGAAGTTTACCGAAGACCAGGAACCTTTACCTCCCATTCAAGAAGCGAACACAAAGAAATCAAATTGGTTTATACTTGCTCGTAAAGACAATATTGGATATTGGATTTTCAAGGTCTGACTGTCTGTCTCATTTGAAAATGAACGGGACAGCAGAATGTTTGCCTGTTCTGGTGGTTGGTGCTGGTGGGATTGGATGTGAACTATTAAAGAATTTGGTGTATAATGGTTTTGATAATATAACAATTGTAAGTTACTCTTCTAAATTTTTACTATTATTTTGAAGGTCGATCTCGACACCATCGATATCAGCAACCTAAATAGACAGTTTCTTTTCCATAAAAAGCACGTTGGACGATCCAAAGCAGAGGTCTGAGTAATATTTTCACTTTGTATTTCTCCAACAGACAGCCAGAGAAAACGTCTTGGCCTTTAAACCAACTGCTAACATTGTTGCTTACCACAAAAGTATTTTCAGGTAATCAAGTTGTTAGTTTCTTTGACTTCATCTCAGCTCTACATTTAATTCTACGTTTTTTGGGAAGTTCGCTGTTGTTTTCAATGCCCTGGACAATCTTGGTAAGTTGATGACTCACCAATATAATCAAACCTTATATAATAATGTAGCCCAGAATGATAAACCGCTCATTTTTGTGTAATATGCATTGATTTTCTCTCCTTGTAATGTTATTCACACAGACCGTTAATGCGGAACTATATGCAGTGTTTTATTTAGTATTTGTCCTTCATGTTAAGGTTTTGCTTATTTAACTAACTCTGAATTCGTCCTAGTGTTGACGCTTCTCACCTGTCATAAGTATCCAATTACACTCCTACTAATGCATAAAGCTAGAATGCCCTCATTAACACTTGTAATCAGCTGCTGTGTGGATCTTAAACTCCAGTCTCTTTGCATTCTCAGTGCTGATGGCAACATTCCACTGTACTTATTCGCAATGCTTAATTAAAACAAGTAGTCCCCATTATGGATTTGGATAGTGTTATTAGAAGATGAAGTTTATATGAAAATTATGTGGTAATTTATTTACACAATACATTTCGAACAATCTGATTCCGCACACATTCACTTGTCAAGTCAATTTTTGTGAAAAATAAGGGCAGTTAAAATACACAAATTGACTAAAAGGATTTAAGAATAATAGGGATGATTCACACACACTTCTGTCCACTACAGTGTGAGAGAGGCTTGGTGAAGTGTTTAATCAAGAGAGTTCAGCGTATTTGTGCAGCTGACGTTAAAGAGGATGAAAATAAAGTACTGATGGATACTCCCGTCGGGAACGTATAACCACTAAAAATTTTAAACTGATGTAGAAGTCAGTTAGTTTTAAAAGCTGCAATCCATTCTGCCCCTGAGAAAGATGTTTTAATTAATTTATTGTATAGCGGGGTAGTGACTAGTAAGATTTTAAGACAAACTAATATTAGTCATCCGCATTACCTATTATGCGGTTCGGCTTATAAATATTGAAAAAGCCGAAAATGTGCTTTACTGCAAACCCCTAAAGTACACAAGTGATTGTCACATCCCACACTATATACCAATCTTGTGTGTGTGTGTGGACACACATACATAGGGAAGAGTAATCACGCTTTGCATGAAGTTAGGGAGAGCGTATTGCGAAATTTTTAGTAAAACAGAGGAACTCTGAAAAATCGACAGACATCAATGGCAGACTACCAACTTCGTTAGATTTTTTGAAGTATTCATGCACTGCTTTACTATGAAAAATTGTTACCGTGATATACATGTTAATCATATTAGTCGGATAATGATTTTTAGTGCATGCGTTAGTCTTGTCAACATAAAGCTGTTGACTTCCCGACTGGTTGGTTGGGGTCCTCAGGATAGATGGTGAGAACCTATGACGGCTGGAGATAATTTGTGGTATGGTTGATTGGCGCAGATGTATTCACTCTTTGTGATTTATCATATCCGGTAAAATTCCATTGTTCTTCCATATTACTAGTTTTATTTTTCGCTCACACTTCTGTTTGTTATCTCTCTTTTGTTGAATAACATTTTACGGTCTTCTCTAGCCTTGTGTGCTACAAAGAGGAAGTGTGGCAACTCGAACTGGTGCACATCTGTGCAAAATTCTACGTTTAAACTAGTTAGTTAGTTAGTCAGGCAGTCAATCAGTGATAGATTGTTTTCCATTTCTGAATCGTTCCATACGTGAATATAATAGAATGTGCTGCTGTTGCTAACATGTCGCCTTTTTATTATTGAGGATCTAGTAGAAATTGAATTATCGCATTGGATTGTTGTACACCACCAACGAAGTGATCGCTTGCTCAACATACCCTAATCTTATGTCAGTTTCGTGTTAAAATTGCTGCTAAGATTATAATGTATCATCCTTCATCTTGAATGTTATATCGCTTGGTGTGCACAGTGTGGGTTCAAGTTTTCCATCTTATAAATAATAACTAGTTGCGTTAACCACTACTACTATTCTGAGACATGTGTGAGCCACGAAGTTATCTGATCGATTTGATTCCTACCAGATTGAGTCATGAGCTACCAACAGATGTTAACACGATACAACTACTTTGTAAAATCTAACTATACCTCACTTCAAGCTGACCAACTCCACTTCTTCCGACAGTTTCGAGAAACAGGGGAAGAGTGAAGTGTTTATAATAGCAGTACGCAGTCATAGCTGCTGACAGAAGTGGGTTTATCACTTTAACAATTTGTTGACAAGTTCAGTGAGAACATATTATTTTCAATTACTGAAGAGCTCCACCTATGCTGTATGCATTTAGATAGCACATCATCTAGATTAGAAAACGTTTCTGCATTATTTCATCTTGTCTGACAACCTGGTACATCCTAGGGTGAATGGCTAGACTTCGGTCTTGCTCTCGAATTTCTCCCTTGTGGTCACGCGTCTGCCAGATAAGTACTGCTCACCACCTTCACATGGCACACATGTCGCTCCCCACAAAGTTGAAGGAGTGAATGTTAACGTTTGACACTTACAACCTGATTGGTGGACATGCTGTCCGGCATAGGGGAGCTGGAAAAACCCTGAATCCAAACCTATGATGTACATGGGCTGCACAATCATTGTCTCCGCTTACACCCCAACCGACTGCAGGTCAGATGAACCAAAGGATGACTCCTACCAGAAACTGTCTAGTTTGCTGCAAAAAGCAAAACGCTCAAATATAGTTGTTTTAGCAGGTGACTTCGATGCCCAATTAGGGAAGTTGTGCCAGACTGAGAAGTATATAGGTGGCACGTATGGAGTTCCCTGTCGACGAAGTGACAACGGTGATCGTCTTCTACAGTTCTGTTCAGATAATCATCTTTTCCTAGTCAGCTAACGTCTGACACTTACAACCGGACTGGTGAACATACTGTCCGGCATAGGGGAGCTGGAAAAACCCTGAATCCAAACCTATTATGTAAATGAGCTGCACAATCTAAATGTATCGAATGGCACATGAACCTGTTTTGGCCGTCCACAACCATGTGAACGTAGCTCCTGACGCCGGTCCACTGCCTTGTGGACTTGATTTCAAGTACAATACTGAGGGATGTGGTCCCTTTTGTTTATGTGGCACATCTCTTGGTGCCCATAATATTCCACGTTTGTGTTTTAATACTACTGATAATAATACTACTAATAATAATCGAAATAATTCCATTGCATATATATTCCATTTGTTACAAATACAGCTGCACGAAAACATGTTAATCGTATGTGTGTATCAGCAAAGATTCCTCTAATCGAATCTGGTACTGCTGGTTACCTGGGACAAGTTGAACCATTGCTTCCTGCCATTCAACTAGATGATGAATCAACAAATTTGGATGGAAAACTGAGTGACAATTTGTCAGCCTATCGTACTGGATGTTATGAATGTCAACCACGGGGTTTAGGTCAACGTCATTATCCTGCTTGTACTATACGTAATACACCGTCTGAACCAGTCCATTGTGTTGTATGGGCTAAGTACTTATTCAAGTAAGATGGTTTATATGTGTTGACTAGTTTTACTCTATGAAAAATTCATGTGGTAGGCGATGTAGTCAAGTGTTTAGAATAGTTATTGCTAATTTTGTTGACTTCAACCAATTGTATAGTGGGTGCGCGCCAACCTGTGCTAAAGTCTGAACAGCATTTAGTATTGTAATGGCAGTAGACAAAGACCACGCAACAGATCGTTTATTTGAGAAAATCAACAGATATTTATAGATTTTTATGTACATTATTATTAGCGTTATTACTAGCAGAGAAACAGCGTCTTCTGATTGGTCGTTTTCTCACTGGAAGTTATTCTATCATCTCTTTGTGGCCGTTTCTTTGAAGGTCAGATCATTTATTTGCTAATTGTATCCGCCCACTCTAAGTCTTTGTTCTTGTTTTTCTCGTGACCAAGATTTGGGACGTAAATTGCTGTTTATCAATTTTGGCTAGCAGACAGCTCTCACCACAGTAACACTAGGTGTTGATGGCTTAGTGGTAGAATGCTCGCCAACCACGCATGTGGTCCGGGTCTTGATTCTCGGCCGACGCACTCCTAAACCTACCTCGCTAAGAGGGTAATAAGATCGGTAAAGAGGGAAGGTTGGGCATAAGGCCAGCAACCCCCCTCTTCACCCTGTAAAAATGAAAAAAGACTACTGCTACCGAAACTTTAAAAGAGCTCTAGCTTGAAGCCCCATATTCCACTAGGAGCGTCAAGGTGTAAAATAAAAAAAATTAATAAGCTGTATGCGACAGTTGATGAGCATACACGTGATTGTTAAATTGTGGTGTATATCGATGAAAAGGCATGAATTCATCACAGTATATACTATTTAACTGATTGACAGGAGTTGGACACCAATCACATCGATCAGCAGTGCTTACTTAGCCATCCAGATCGAAGCGATTTAAACACCGAGCGGTCTATTCGCTACATCGATTGAGATGGCTAGGATACGTGTTGTGCATGTCGAACAATGCTAGTGGTCAAACCAAGACCTGCGATCAATCCATGTAGTCTTTGACAGTTGGTTTGAACCAACCGCAGAGATAAGTGTAGATTGCCCGACTGGTTGAGTTCTTCTAGATGTTACGATCTAATAGCTGGAGACTATTGGTGAATATGGCTGTCTCAAAACTGTTCTCAATATCGTGAATGCCTTCTCTGTTTGTGATCTCGCGTATCTATTAAACCGTTACGTGTTTCCTACGTTACTGTTGTTTCTCCCTGACGTTTTTACTCATTGTGGTTCTTTATAATCTTTTTCTGTCTTTTAATATATGGGTAAAACTTGGGCACTACTGTATTAGTCTGTAATTCCGCATTAATTTGTTTATTAGATATATCACACCCAGTGAGTGAAACAGTATTATTACTATTTACTGGATGACAATGTTTCGAACACTATTATTATTGTTCATAATCACAGCATCAATTATAATCACACAACTTCGAAACTTGAATGATATAGTTTTCTTTATTCTTTCCCATTCGTCGTCGTATAGGGGAAGTAGGATTTTCCAGATGTCCGGATGGACAGGTGTTGAATCAATCCGATTACACGTATTCCCTCTCAGTTGATTCGATAAATAAAGCTTCAGTCAGTTATCAATCTCTCTCTCTCCACCCTGTTGTTATATTAGATTTTAAAACTGCCACTTTATCCCATCATCCTGTTGTATGGTTGTGTGTAGTTGCTTGTGGTGTAGTGGTACAGCTGAACTATTCTCTAGATTTCTTATCTTTCTAGGATCAACTAATCTAGATTTTGCTAGATTTTTGAGAAGCTTTGAAAGCTGAATAATTACCCTGATAAATTAATCCTAAAGTATGTAGGAAAATGTAAATATAAAGTTAATAATATTAGTACTGGTGATAATGATAACAATAATAATATTAATGATGACATGCATATGAAACATGCACAGGATAATGACAACACCAGCAATAGGCAATGTGAATCATCAGTAGTACTTCCATACAAAGAAGAACTTTGGAGACCTTACTGAGAATTCTCAACAATGCAGGTAGGAATAAAAGTGGTATTCAAACCCACACAATCAATTAGAAACAAGCTTTGTCAGTTAAAGGGGCAATGCTGTGGAGCCAATTAAACAAAATATTAACTGAGTTTATCTCATACTCTGCTGCAATGATTGCCAGTGAGATCAAATACATAGGTCAAAGTAGTAGAACGGGATCAAAATCTAGCAAAATCTAGATTAGTTGACTCTTATGGGATAAGTTTCAAAGTTGTGTGATTATAATTGATGCTGTGATTATGAAAAATGATGAATTGTGTTCGAAACATTGTCATACAGCAAATAATAATAATACTAGTTTGACCATGGATTGATATCAGTTAGAGAACCATTGAAAACCAGCGAGTACTGGACGGTTCTTTCATCCTAGTTCGGGAATCATTGGCAGTACGCACCCACTGTACACTGGGGTTCGGACCCAGGATCTTCTGGTTACAAGGCGAGTTAGCTCGTATACCATTCAGTCACTGGAACCCGATTCAATTATCCATGAACTCTGAGTTCTACAAATTCGTGATTTAGCGCGACCACCAACCAATGTCATCGGTGGGAAATCCATCCTCACAGACATGACAACATTATTGAGCAATTTTTATTCGTTTAATTATGGCTTAAATTTCTGAGGTTTTTTTCAGATATAAGATACCATGTATTTTGTCTAATAAGAGGTTGTTGTTGTTGTTATTATCGTTATGGTCGTCGTTTTTCACCAGTCTGACTTTTGTATCTACCTCTCAGTGTGTTGGAGGTTGATTCAAGTGGTCAGTTTGTTATAGTATCGTGTTGTGGAGGCGCATCGAAGTCAAGTTAGACGAATCCAGCAGACCCAGGTGACATTACGTCATAACAGTCAGTTAGAGAACCAATTGAATTGAAACCATCACTGGAAAGATTCAGTTAATATGAAGGGCATAAATCATATCATCGCTTAAAAAGCAACCTTTAAAGGAAATATTTTTTTATGGTCGCAGAATACACTCCACATAGACGTCTAAGAGGTACTTAATCTTCATGAGGATAGGGTAGTAACGAATGTCATGCGTCTAGTTCTTGGTTTTGGTGCAAACTGGATTCTTAAGAAAAAGGTGTAAACAGCAAAGGACTATACCATCCTGAGAAGGATGTTGAAGGTAGTCAGTAGGACTAGTGGTGTAAAACTCAGTCAGCTCGTCACTACACTAGTTGAATGGCATCTGAACAGATGCGAAAAAATGGTCTAAAACCATACTCTCCGACCACCAACACCCCCTCTATTCCCAACCCTCGCCTTGTATCTCATCAAGTAGAACCAGAAATCAGTATAAAATAATTTATGCTCGTACAACCAAGTACAGGAACTCAACGATACCATATTTGGTCCGTGTTCTAAGCGACAGAGACAATATTAAGCGCGAAACCTATGACTTGCTTTGTTGTCAATAACATAATTTTAGGCTCTTTTATTTCTCTCTTATTTTGTATTCTATAGTGAACTCCTTCTTAAACATACTTAGCTACCTAAATTATTAACATTGACTTACTTTTTTGTACTTTACTGTATTCCTCCTTTTGTGTATTTACTGGTTCCGACTATATTAGCACTATGAGTAGTACAAAATTGTCCTGCCATTAACCATCATGTAATTATTAGATTTTGTGGTTGTTTTTTCTTATTTTTTTATTTTTTTCGGTAATATTAACTGACAATCTTGGTTGTGAACGCCATTTTCACCATCTTAAAATTTTGTATTATGCAGGATTACTCACACTACCACTACAAACACTGCATTAGATCTGACAATAAAAAACAAAACAACAACCCTGAAATGTTATTTTATGGTTGTTTATAGTTGTTTCAACCAAATTAACTGATCATCTTGACGATAAACATTCTTTAATATCATTTCATAACTTCTTGTATGACTATAGCTTTACTGTCACCATGCATAATCACATAATAGCTTCCACTACCCAATGCTGATATATTATTATATGCTGTCTATTTTCTTTTGTACTTCTTGGTATTTTTTCGCATTTTTCAAAATTATTTTCGTGTTTTTTGTTGTTGTTGTCTTTATATTTAGTTTTTTGAAATACTCCTTTTAAATGTTTGATAAAATTAGATGCAAATATTGTAGATATGTGCTGAAAATTCCACACTGTACCACTAGTACTGTTTCTGGAATAAAGCAAATTATTATTATTAAAAAAATTTTCTTTTCGACGATTCATTTTCATGAGCTGTACAATCGTAATTATATTTAACAAAGAAATCCTTAGACCAATCAGATACTGGTAAACTGTGTCCTAGAAAAGTGTATTACACCATCTGTACATAGCTGGAGCATTAGCTCTTCGGGATCTGAAACCGAACCTCTACATTCAATTAGGGATAAACACATTCACTCGGCCTACCGTAGCCAGAGTAAAGTTCTTATTATAATTTTCCTACTTTGTATTATGGTATACGAGACAGCTTGCCTTGTAACTGGAAGGTCCTGGGTCCGAACCCCAGTGCACAGTGGGTGCGTACTGCCTATGATTCCCAAACTAGGATGAAACAGCAGCTGTCCAGTACTCCCTGGTGGTTTTCAATGGTTCTCTAACTGATATCAATCCGTGATCAAACTCGTTAAAACAAATCTAATCCTTACAAACCAACTCTTGAAAAGTAATAATACTGTTTCACTCACTATGAGTGTGAGATATCTAATCAACACTTCATGTGTTTCATTAAAGTGTATGACAACTTGAATTGTTGCACTTCTGTACAAATTTTCTGTGTTGAGATGTAGTCATTTGGCTTAACACAACTTATAAATTCGAGTAAACAGTGGTAATTACCTTTATATGCAAATGGTATAATACATTTCAGCGTGTTTGAGAACTTACTTAAACTTACACAGTTCTACTGCATCCTTGTATTTTTAATTGAATATTATAACAATTATGGAAGTTTCATTATAATAAAGGTTTTTGTATTTCCCAATGAATGAAAAACAAAACGATATTGTTTTTACTGACGTTTCGCTATTTAATGGTAATAGCTTTATCCAAGTATTATTAAACCGGAATCCACAAAATCTCAGCATATATATAACAAACAGTAAGAGGGTGAGAAAATAAACATAGGTCAAGTTAAAGGGACATATTGAAAGTAAAAATAGCGATGAAGATAACTAAACCAGATTACAAAGGTAATAGTATGTCTGTTATGATATCAAGATAAAGTTTACTAACTTGATCATCGTTCGTCTGTCTGGGGGCATTTTTAGTTGTCAAGTTGGTGAATTAGTAAAGATAACAAAACCATCATGTGTAGACTGTTGGATTTGATAAGTGTATAAGATTATAAAAGCAGCGTGTGTTTACATAATGAAAGTGTTTATCACATTCGTGTTGGTTTTGTCACTTGATGGGGGGAGGGAGGTGTTGTAACCAGGTCAGATTCTGTTTTAGTCCATCATTCCTATTCAGGCAATTTTGATTCCACTTGATATGTAGTGCTTCTGATATTAGACGTTCTTTGTGATTTCTGAATTGCTTTTTCTGGATTATTTCAATATTTTCAAAATCAATTTTGTGGCCTGATTCTATAGCATGTAGACCTATGGCTGATGATTTTTCAAGTTTTCCTAGTTCAACCGGATTTCTCGGTGGTCGAATAGATGCTCTCCGGTGTTCATTTCTTCTGATTTTGATTTCCCTCTGGCGATTTTTGTCCGATGTATATCGCATCACATTCCAAGCATCTTATTTTATAGACACAATTAGATAGAGAATCTTTAGGGATTTGGTCTTTTATATGGACAAGGTTGTTTCGTAGTGTGTCTGATGTTTTGAAGAAAACTCTAATGTCGAGTTGATTGAGTACTCTTCTGATATCATCTGACGTCTCTGCTCTATATGGAATGACGACTGTTGATGTCCATGTTTCCGGAATGCGTTTTCAGCCATACTTAATGTCTGTGTTTATTTTGTTGATGAAGTCCCATGGGTAGTTGTTTTGCTTGAGAGTTTCAGTAATGTTTGATATTTCTTCATTTTCTTTCTCATCGGTTATCAGAGAGTGTGCTCGTCTAAGAAGACTTGAAACAACTGAAATCTTTGCGCTGATAGGGTGGGATGATTTGAAGCCTAAATATTTATTTGAGTGGGTTTTCTTCCTGAATTTGGATATACTAAAATGTCCCTTTTCCCTTCTCTTAACTAGGCAGTGTATAAATGGTAGTTCACCGACGTCTGATTCTGCTTCCGAGGTGAATTGGATTCTGGGAGATACACAGTTTATTTTCTCCAGGAATGAATTGTGTAAATCTCGTTTTAGCACTACAAAAGTATCATCTACATATCTTAATCATATTTTAGGAGTGAGTATGCTTGAAAAGATGTTATTTTCGAATTTATTCATGAAAAGGTCGGCGACTATTGGGGAGACTGGTGAACCCATAGCAACACTATTTGTCTGTCTATATAAACTCCCTTTAAATGTAAAATAATTACTTTCTAGACAGAATTCCAAGCTCTTAATTATAATGAATATCATATACCCAATGCCCAAATTTTTTCAAACCGTTAAAAATGAACTTGGTTTGGACGTATATAAATTATGGAAGTTTGTTGAACATTTTTTTCTCTCCATTTTTTTTCTCACATCAAAAATAAAAACCTTGTAGCCAACTATTTGGTCAGTCGGATGTCGACGATGAAGATATCTCTCCAGATTTCTCAGATCCGGATTTACATAATCACGATCATAATAATAATATTAATAATAATAATGATCATAGTCAAATTGAAGAGAAGTTGCCTACAAATAGCCCCACCAATGATACACATAATTCAGAAGTAAAGAAGCCAAATCAACTAACCTTAAGAGAATGGTTTCGTCAACTTTCGTCTAGCCACTCCAATTCAACGGATACTGGGTTTCCATCCTCCCCTGCTAGTTCACTCGCTTGGAGATTATTTCATCGGGATATTGTCACCTTGGTTGGTATGCGTGATCTATGGGTAGATCGTCAAGATCGTCGTGAACCAACACCATTGGAGATGTCTACATTGAAGGAGGCGATAATAAACCATGACTCAGGTATAACCATTTCATTTTGTTTGATTAATAAGTGCTTTGCTTCTGTAAAAATATTTTGTGAATAACTTTCGACCTAATCTGGTCGTTTTTATTTTCGTATGAGAGTAAGACATCGAATTCCTTTGATATGTAATTTGGTGTTATTAATATTATTAAAATACTAACATGGTACATTTGGGGCACTAAGAGATGCGCTGCATAAATTGTTGTGCGACAGCTGGGATACTGTCCGGACGGATAGACTATTCCTCACCAATCCTTTGACTTGAGTTCTGATCGACGAGACAATGGAACAACGTCAGGAGCTGTGTTCCGACGGTTGTCGTCGATCGAAACAGGTTCATACGTGATTCCATCCTTCCGGGTTGTTAAGCCCCCGAGTACATCAAGGTACATCAGATCTGAATATGTAGCTCTGTTGTTCATTGGTCAAGGATCTGGGGAAGCGGTTTGGACCTCAATGCACTCACGTAAGGTTTCAGCTGCTAGACAGTATGACTAGACGTCACAAAATAGGTGTGACTGGTTGTTGTTCAGTTGCATAGGCAACGGAAATGACTTTGAAGTTACATTTCCTCCTTTTTTGTTTCCTTTGATGTAGTCTTGAGGGGATGAGGATATCACACTGGATCACACTATGTAGATGCATTCTTTTTACTTGATTTCCATTGGCAGCATTTTGTGCACTTTTCGATTGTATGCTTCGATAAAGTTGTTGAGGTCTGGAATATGCTGAAGTGTTTGTTTACTATTTCCACCGATAGAATCGATGACTAACGGCGGGGGGCGGTATGATGATGAAAAAAAGAAGTTTGTAGTATTGGTTGTTTAAGTATTTTGATGTGTATACTTTTCGTTCAAGGGCTTATTTCTTTATTTGATGCGTTTGCATTTCGAACGGAACATTGCGCTTCAAGTTTTGAATTTTAAATGGCATTGGTGTTGCTAGCCTCATTCCTCCATCAATAAATGAACGTTGAACTGAAACAGACTACATAGCGATAGGGTATCGTCGGCGAGGGTCAGTAGAAGACTGCCACTCCGTCTGGAACACGTGTGTATACTGTGATCACACCCTAGTTCCCTCACGTTTATGCTTACTACTAAACGAACATAAGAAAAACTGTTGGCAGCGAAGCAGTTACGTCCCCAACTAGATTGCGACTCTGAGTCCCTATTTAAGGAAGAAATAGCGAAATCAGTATCTGAGGTCGAGTGCAAACCTCCTCGTGAGCAAGTCTGGCACAACATACAGTTAGCTGTAGACACAGCTGTAATAGCTGTTAATAACATAAAACCAAAAGTTCCAATGGTTTTCTACTGTTTCATCCGAGATGATTAAGGCAGGAAGACCGATTCCGGAGAGCTCCGAATATGATGAGGAGCGAAAGCTGCTCAAAAACGCAAACTAACAGGAAGTTTTCTCAATGAATCCACACCTAACCTCCTCTCTTTACCGGGCTCACTACTGGCTAGGCGAGGTTTAGAGGATGCGCGTCGGCCAGAAATCGAACCGGAACCTTCCACATGACTGGCAACCATTCCAGCAAAAAATAAAAGATCTTAATTGTGATTGTTATGTCTGTCATTACGTTCAATATGTTCCATGTCTACTTACAAGCTTCATATGATCTCCTCCAAGTTACTGTCAGACTCTGAACTCGTCGCTTTCTATTGAGAGTACACTCGAGAGCCTGGCGAGTGATGTCAATTTCGTGATCTCCTCAGCATATGTCCATTCCTTCTCCATTCCTTTCTGCTCATTTGTTGTACAATACACTATTGCCAGAGTCCCTTGGTGTTTGTCGTTTGTGACCATCTGAACTTCAGATTCCCACGAAGAGACAGCTGTTGATGAAAGTCCTACATTAGTTTGTTGGAAATGCTTTAGAGTGATGACGCGCCAAATTTCTGTACTCCACATAGAAGCACTAAGTGGTTATTTCCAAATAGTAATAATAATGATTTAGCCGGATGAAAAGTAAACCTATAAATATCACTACAAGCTAGTGGGGAGGAGCAATACAAATTCAAAGTGCACTCGGCACACGCTTCATCACTGCCCCGCCGAGACCATCGGGTTATAGGGGGATCACATTCCAGTTCAGTCAATGAGTTAAGTCCCAACGACCTACGAATTTCAGCTGCTGTCAGTCTGTAGTCTGATATCTCTGCCAGCCAATGTCATCTATAAATACCCGTCGCCAACACCGAACATGACGTCGCATTAGAAATGTAAGAAAATTTGTCTTACCACTGGGCATTGTTGATTTCAGGTGGCAGCTCAAATCTTAGTAATTCGATCTGTAGTAGGGATGGTCTACAGTCACTTCCGACCACTTCCTAATGTTGGTACCTGACGGAATTCATTTCAAAGTCAATGATGTGCCAACAAACTGGAAGTATACTTTGATTGGACACTAGTAACTAGTGTGATGTGTCTAGTTTTTTTTTGGTGCAGACTGAATTCTATGAGTCAGTCAGGTTTGCAATGTGGCCACCATTCTAAGTAGCTCGCCATCATGGTGCACATTGATTTGATGATATTAGGTGGTTGGAGGCAATCGGCACAGGAAGCCCAGTCTTGGACCTAGGTTTCGTGCTAGTTGGCACTCACCAGTCAGCAAGGCGTATCTGCAACCTTGAAGGAACTCATGTTCCACCCCTCTGAGATTCGAACCCACGTCACCCAGTGCTTCAGTCAGAGACGTTACCACTGAGCTATTCAGACTCGCGATTGACCTTCTGTAGGACTGTAGTGGATACTTTGATTGGACACTAACTGCAGCACTGGGTGACGCAGGTTCGAATCTCAGAGGGGTAGGACATGAGTTCCTTCAAGGCAGTTGCAGATACGTCTTGCTGACTGCACTGGTGAGTGCCAACTAGCACGAAACCTAGGTCCAAGGCGGGGCTTCCTGTGACTGGTTGCCTCCAACCATCTAATGTCATCAAACTGTGGAAGTATGATTACAGTTTAAATCAAATAATTATTGATTAATCCTGTTCGATGTATAGATATGGAGTGAATGACTTGTCAGAAGTGTGCATGTCCAAATTCTATAATTGTTTGTCTATCAGTTTTAATCGCTTACAAGCATTTCTCTTCCTTCCCTTCTTCAAGCATTGTCATGTACATCACTGGATTCATCAAATTCCAATGAACTACGCGATCAGCGTAAATTGTCCACATCTAGTTGGCTTGAAATCTTTTTGAATTCTGTTGAAAAATTACAAAGACAAGTAGAAGATGGCAGTGGAGACAAGTTTTTAGTATGGGATAAGGTGAGAAAGAAAAAATTAATTTTAGATATATCAGAATTAACTGATTGTTTTTAAAATGTATCCCTCCGATCCCCTCATTTTTGCCATTTTCTCAGTTTATCATATTTTATATCATTATTATTGTTAGTGAACATGGAGAAAACAGAGGTGATGAAGATTCCTGGCCAACACTACCACTACCACCACCAAAAACGACAACAACAGATAACAATCAGCATAAATGGAAGGAACCTGAAAGAAACAACCTCCTTTACTTACCTGGGAAGCATCGTTTCAATTACAGGGGGAACTGACGAAGATATCAAAGCCAGAATCGGAAAAGCAAGACAAGCTTTCACTTCTCTCAAGTCTGTGTGGAGGTCAACAGCACTCAGCATGAAAATAAGATCCGGATTTTCAACTCCAATGTGAAGTCAGTCAGTGCTACTGTACGGATCAGAGACTTGCACTGCGCGTCATAAAGAGTATCTCAAACAAACTACAGACTTTCATTAACAGCCAGTTGTCTTCGCTCAATACTCAAGATCAGATGGCCGGCCAGAAAAGATCAGCGACAGAGAGGGATCTCTGGCAATGAGCGAACCAACACAGCAGGAACCGATTGTGAAACAAATATGCAGGAAGAAATGGAGATGGATTGGCCATCCTATGAGGAAACCATCAAGTGACATCACTAGACAAGCCATTGCTCCAGTAGAACCCAAAAGGGAAGCGGTGAGTTGGTCGTCAGTGCAAGGGTGACTTCGAGGGTTCATGTGAAGAGGAGATGAAAGCATGTGGGCAGACTTGGAGCCAGGTGAAGACTAGCAGAGAACCGAACGGAATGGAGACGCACGGCTGAAGCCCTATGTTCCTCTAGGAATTAAAGGAAACAATTATAATTATTATTATTATTGGTATTTCCCTGGGTTCCTAGCGAAGCATATGGCTTCAGCAGCACATTTACATTCCAGTCTATTCTCTGTGGTCCTTTTCAGCTGGCTCCACTCCACGATTGCCCAGTAAGCTTTCATTTCCTCCTCCTCCTCACACGATGTCCTTCATGTGATCAACCTTGTCGTTTCCTATTCACGTTTCACTCGAGGTGCTTCTTGCTTAGGATGTGATATCTTTCACTCAACAGTCTTTTTCAGTGTGTACCCAATCCATCCACTTTCATTCCCCTCTGCATATTTGTTCGGCGTGTGTTAGGTTCTTGATTGGTTCGTTGGTTGTTGTCAGAGTTGCTTGTCACTCATCCTTTTTGTTCGATCATGTGATCTTCTAATGAAGCCAGTTGTTGATGGGAGTCTGCCGTTATTTGTTTAAATGATTTTATTATTCCCTTGGGTTCTGAGTGGAACATAGGGCTTCAACAACACATCTCCACTTTGTTCTATTTGGTGCTGTCCTCTTCAGCCGGTTCCACGATTACCCATAATCTCTCATCTCCTCCTCGCATCTCACGATCTCCTCCATGTCACCCTTGCCTCGACGACCCACTCGTCGCTTCCCATTGGGATTCTACTCGGGTGGTGGTGGCATGGCTAACTCCTCATGTATTTCGATGGCCTCCTCAACATATGCCCCATCTCCATCTCCATTATCTCCTACATATTTGTTGAGCGATCGGCTCTTGATTGGTTGGTTGGTTTGTTCCACTGCAGAGTATCTTGTTGTTAATTGTTTCTGGCCAGCCAGCCGCCTGGCCAGCCATTTGATCTTCAGTATGGAGCCAACCAGCGAAGGTGGCAGCTGTTGGTAAAAAAAGTCTGAAATCTGCCGTAGCCATCAAGTCTCTAGACCGCACAGAAGAATTAACCAACTTGACGGTACTTTAATTGGTGGATGGTGACTAGCAGTGGAATCCAGGATGCGCATTTCATCTCATTTGGGACTTGTCACTGGGTGTGCCTGCATTCCCAGTGAGTGATGATGTTCCCAGCGGGACTCGAACCCAGTGACCATATTGTCAAAAGCCAAAGCGTTATCCACTAGACCACTTGGGCCACGAGAGTCACCTCTTGTGCAATGGGTCATATTAATTCTTTCATTGAATTTTAGATTTTCCCGTCGATTGATTGGACCGAAGTGCTCGATCTCAGGTTGACATGTCGAGAACATCATCACTCAATGGGAATGTAGGCACATCCAGCTGGCGAGTTCCAAATAGGACGAAATGCACGTTATCCTGGATTCTACTGCTAATCACCATCCACCAATCCACTTCTAATTACATGCCCAGACATCGTCGAAGCATCTGCACAAGAAGTCGACATGTCAACACCTGAGACCGAGCACTTCGGTCCAGTCAATTTAATGGGAAAATCTAAAACTCAGTTAAACTTGACAGTACTGTTGAAAATCCCAGTCTTTTTCCTTATGGTGATTTCAAGTTTTGTATATGTGCAAATATATTTTAATGAGATATTGTACATATATATTTGAATTAGGGTTTAGTGGGATGATTTGTTATGGGAAGGAAAGACTAGGAAGCATTTCATAGTTTAGTTCTCCTGTAGACCTGTGCATGTTGGAAGGTATTCTCAAGACTCATGTAAATGTATGTGTGTCTGTCTGTCTGACGCCTATCCACAAAAGTTACAAGTGACTCATTTTCTTCTGATCTGACTTCTGAAGGGACTGGAGTGTTAATTCACTTAAAAGTGTTAGCGGACGATGATTAAGGCTGAAATGAATATCAGGTTAGGAGGAGCATTCACAGAATTTGAACCAGTGGTCTGCGAACTATGTTGTGATCTCTGAGTGATCTCTCAGATCACCATTATTTCACTGCAATAATCACCGTATAATAATGCCCACCTGTTCCATATCCTTGAGCAGCAATCTTCGTATGTTTCGCATGCCATTCGCCCCTGTAAAATGCAAGATGCTGCTACAGGACTGGACTACGTCAACTCCTAGCTCAGTGATAGGGAGTGAAGTGATAGAACATGTTGACCACTTCACCTATTTGGGAAGTTGTATCAGCACCAACGGACTGATTGGCGACGAAATCACAGCACGGATCCAGAAAGCTCGGGCTGCTTTCGCTAACTTACACTATCTCTGGCATAGGACTGACATCCAACTATCAACCAAGGGACGCGTGTACTGCTCAGCAGTTCGCTCCGTCCTTCTCTATGGCTGGCTCTGAAACATGGCCAATACGAGTTGAAGACATGAAAAGGTTGACTGTTTTTGATCATAGATGTCTATGATCTCTTTCTCACGTTAGGTGGTATAATAAGGTAAGTAATGTTGACGTTAGGCGTAGAGTGTTGGGCAGGGAGGGAAAATCAATCGAAGAGGCTATAAAGTTACATAGATTGAGATGGCTAGGTCACGTGCTGCGCATGCCTAACCATCGCCTCCCCCGACGGACGGGCATTACTAGCTGATATAGGTGCAGGTTGGAAAAGAGTAAGTGGTGGCCAAACAAAAACATGACATCAATCCATGAAATCCTTGACAGTTAAACTGAGTCAGGTAGGTAGGGAGATGCAGACTACCGGGTTGGGACCTGGCCCGCCCTCGGGACTCTAAGAATCAATGGCTGGAGACAATGGGTGACATGGCTGAAAATCGTTGTCAATGGCTTACGCAGATGTATTCAGTCTCTGTAATCTTTCATATTTCTCTTTACCATTACTCATTCTGTTTCACTCTTATACCTACTTGTCAAAACTCTATTGATTCTCTTCACTCATCTTCTTGTCTACCTTTGTGTGCTATTTGGAACGTGGCAAGTCGAACTGGTGCACTTCGGTGCCAAGTTCTATGTTGAATCCAGACAGACCTGTCCCATATGTATGATGAATGAGTGACTTGGAAGCATCACATTAGTTGCCTTTTCACTTGACAGGTGGTCAATTCTGTGTGATAATTGTGGTGAAACAATGATGACCTGGTTGGTTTGGTTGGTTGGCAGTTTTACTATTTTTCCGACTCGATTTGATTTTCAGTGCCTTGTTATCAAAATAATACTTTATGTCTGTTGAGTAAGTTGGTCAGAGTAACATTTTGACGTACAAAGTTTTAGAACATGATGATATCCACTTTTGGTTTAATGGTTTGACTAGCAGTGGGATCCAAGTGGTGTATTTTTTGTCCTCATCTGGATGTACGTGCATCCATAGGGAGTGAGTCAGTGATTGTGTTCCCATAGGGAATTGAACACAGTCAATAAGTCAACGGGAAATTCGAATTAACCTGGGAACTGCCTGTATTTGTGTAATAATAATAATTACTGTTTAAACACAAGCTTGGTAAATTATAGTCACCAAGAAGATGCGCCGCTCAAAGTCGTCTTATAGTTTGTACAAGAAACAGTTGGTTGTTTTAACAAGCCACTACCAGACCCCCAAGCCTTTGACTTGAATTTTGATTCACATGACAGTGTAGCAGTATTCTGGTTGTGGAGCTCATGTATATCATAGGTTTGGAATCGGGGTGGGTTTTTCGGCTCCTCTAGGTAGACCAAAATGTCCACCATTCAGGAAGTTCGTATTCGCCCTTTCAGTTTTGGGAGGAGCACCTGTGCCACATAAATATAGTGAATAGGGATACAAACGCATGGTCACATCAAAGAGAGCATTTCAAGAGGTAGATGGAAGTCTATCCACCCTCGGCTGTACAAGGTTGTTTACGGGTGGATTCGAGCACGCAAATGGCCGACTTAACACTAATGGTATAATTCATATCAATACTATTCTTTGTTATGGGTAAGCCTTCTAGTCTATCAGCTGCGCATATTGATGTTTTAGAGTTGAATTGTTTGCCTAACCATTCGGGTGGGTATATGTTCCTTCCAACCCTCACCTACAAAACATAGTAACTCCTCTCTATAGGTGTGTGCTTCCGTACATATACGCGTAAATTGTTATACAATATTAGTTGTGACGTAATTTCTCTTCTCACCTTTTGTTTCGCATATCATCATCACCATCATCAGGATGATCAAGAAGCTATGGATTTTGTGGCATCCGCTGCTGTCATTCGATCACAGTTGTTCCATTTACCCGGTGCTGATCAACTCACTCGATTTACAATCAAATCTCTAGCTGGGAATATAATCCCTGCAGTAGCGTCTACAAATGCAATTGTCGCTGGGCTGATGGTACTTCAAGCTAGACATATTTTATCGAAACATTATGAGGTAAATTATTTTGTTATCTTGATTGATTTTATTGATCTCTGTGTGTGTGTGTGTGTTTGCATGTGCGTTTGTGTGTATGTTCCCCTTTTCTAATGATTGGCTACATAGTTTTCAGAGCTTTGAAGACACATCTGTTAGCGTGTAATGCCGATTTACGTATATAATCGGTGGGTATTGGTGTTAGTCAGGAGTAAAAACTGTGTATAGTAGTCTATCAATGATGGCTAGCGGTAGAATCGCGGGCGTGCGTTTTTTCCTATTTCGGATTCGTCTGATGCATATGCCTATATCCGTGGGGGGAAGGAATATTCCCGCTGAATCTCATTCCAAACTCCCCTAGTATTACCCACAGCTGCTTAAATTGTGATGAATTGTGTCAGTTGATGGATGCAAAACTGTCGTACGTATAAGAAAGCTAAACCAATTGATTATTGCCTTAATTTGTGAAAATTCGTTTAGAAGACACAGAAATCGTGTGTATCTTGAGATAGTAATCAATTAGTTGGAGGATTTCATCATGAGCTAACATCGGTTAGAGAACCACTGGAAAATCTGAGAGAACTGGACAGCCAGCCGTTTCGTCAGACTAGCTTGGGATTCTTCGGCAGTATGTACCCACCACAGGGGTTTAAACCCAGGACCTTCTAGCTACACAAGGCTAGCGAGCTCGCAGTCCATTAAGCCACTCACTGGGACCCGATCAAATGACCAGCTCGTGAATTCTAACTTCTACTAATTCACGACATGGCGCGACCACTTAGCAATGTCTTGTTCGATGAGTAACTGTCCTCACCTTCCACTTGCTGTACGCTACTGGTCACGGTTCCTTCAACCAAACAGATGAAATCTCTACAAACCAGGACTGGAAAACTGAATAGTCACTCAAATCACTTCTGGATCTCTGCGTTGGTGTCTGTTTAACTAAATAATGGATTTCTGGATGTGGAATCACTGTAACACAGATCTTTATCGGATCATATGTTAAGATTCATTCAGACAAAACAACCACTAATCAAATCTAGATACATTAATAGTCCAGTTTTGTGATGTAAGGGTTCTAAATTACCTCTCATGTGTTCAGTTGTGGTTTACAAGTGTAGGTTATGGTGTGGAACTATTTATTTCCGGAATAAAGTAACAATGTCTGAGATTGTATTTCTGGAGAAGAAAACACTTCCCAAGGAATGTTAGTCATTTGTGGTGAGCGTCGTACTGCTGCTTCACACCTCGTGAAGCCTTGCCTTCCCGATCCTTGCTTTGATATCCTCATCATTTTCGTCCGCCTGTAGTTGAAACGATGCTTCCCATGTCGGTAGGTAAAAGAGAGTGTTTCTTTCAGGTTCCTCCCATTTATGCTGGCTGATTGTTGTCTGTTGTTGTTGCTGCTGTTTCTCTTGGCCATGAATCTTCATCATCTCTGTTTTCTGTATATTCACCTGAATTCACATCTTTCTTTAATGCTTCTTCTGCCAACTTGTTGCTTTTCATCACATGCATATCTTCCAGTTTGTGAGAAATCAAACAAATATCACATCAGCGAAGTCCACATCCTCCAAGTGTTTTGTGTGGCCTATTTTCATTGCCCATGTCTAATTTTTAACCATTGTCTGTTAATCCATGAGTAACTAATGTCAGCTCATGATGAAAATCCTGAAACCAATCAAATCCCTACAAACAAACACTTGAATATCAATGAGATGCTCACTAGTGACTTGCCCTATTCAGGTAGGTAGTTGCCTGGGGTTCTAGTGAGAAGTCGTGACCAGTAGGGTGCAACAGGTCGGGCGTGAGGACAAATACTCGCCGAAGACATTGGCTAGGGTTCGCGCTATGTGAATTGGCAGAAGTCAGAATTCATGGACCATTGGATCGGGTCCCAGTGGCTTAATGGTATATGAGCTCGCCTCGTAACCAGAAGGTCCTGGGTTCGAATCCCGGTGGGTGCGCACTGCTGAAGAGTCCCAAACTAGGACGAAACAACTGTCCAGTACTCCCAGGTTTTCCAATGGTTCTCTAACTAATGACAGCTCATGATGAAAATCCTAAAACCAATCGAATCCCTACAAACCAACACTTGAAAATCCATGAAAAGTTATAACATTATTGATATAAGTATGAAACTTGGACACTGTGGTGGAGTATAACTCCATTATAGATGAAATTTTATTTTGATAAAATCACACAGTGCTGTTATACAGTAATATTAACTGATGACCACGTTTCGAGCACAAACTATTGCCACTCATAATCACATCAAGTTACTCACAACTTTCTTGCTTCATTTGTATACATGAGTAAAAATTGATGACTAGACATTTGAATAAAATAAATGTCAGATAATGTGCATTCGGAAATAATATATTAGCATTATCAATCAAGTAAATCAGATGGGAAATAAGACGAGTGTTTTTATAGTCATAATAAGTAACTTGTGAGAATGTTGTGATGTGCTTGGATTGAAATAGAATTTTGAGATTATTTATAATCCTCCTGTAGGTAGGCTCTGTAGGCTTAAAGACCCGGTGGACCCAATTAGACAAAATAATATAATTTACAAAATACCTTGCAATGACTGTGACTGAGATCAACTACATAGGTCAAACTAGTAGGTCGCGGGTAGTCAGGTTGTCGGAACATAAGAATTTAGCTAAGGTAAGAATGGCTGACCCCGAGAAGATAAATAATTTAGAAAAAAGCTCAGCACTGCATTGCACTGCATGCATTAACACACAAGCACATAATAGGGTGGGAGAGGGTTAAAGTTCTAAGAAGTAACCTATGTAGGTGGAGAGAGATTGATTGATTACTGAATCCTGGTTCATTGAGTCTACACCCAACACATGCAACAGAAATGACTCAATGCAAATACCAGAGATATGCATGGAAGATATTATTACCACCAGTCAGTCAAATCAGAAGAGGATAATAAATAATCTTAAAATTCTATTTCAATTTCACATACATTATAACATCCTAACAAGTTACTTATTTTGACTATAAATAAGCACTCGCCTTATTTCCCATCTGATTGTAATTGATTGATAACATTGATATTATTATTTCTGAATGTACTTTATCCTACATTGATTTCTATTCCAATATCTAATCGATTCCACTCATGTATATAAATGCAGTAAAAAGTTCAGTGAGTGAGTGACTTGATATGATTACGAGTAGCAATAGTTTGTACTCGAAACGTGATCATCAGTTAATATTATTCCTGTATAACAACACTCCACTGTGTGATTTATCAAAATAAAATCTTATGTATAATGGAAAAGTTATAACAATTGTCTTTAAATTCAACTTTACGTTCTTAGTATTTACTTAATTTTCTCAAAACTCTTTGTGTGTGTGTGCGTTGGCTACATGCAGTACAGCGGTGATTCTAAAAATGACTTCCTAATCCACCGTAGATTTAGTGAAGGCGTTTTATCAGTGAATTCTCCCATTTTATGAGCAGGTTGTTTATGACCCTTTGGCAACTTTTCCTTTTTACCACATTAAGTGATCATATACAGTAAAGCCACTAAGTAAAGAATGTTTTCTTCTTAATTTCCTCTTTATTTTTTGTTTCTAGCGTGTACGTACAGTCTACCTACATCGTCAACCAACTGGTCGTCGTGGCAATCGTCGTCTTGTTGTCCCAGTGAAACCGGCACCATTAAATCCTTCTTGCCTGGTATGCAGTGATACAATCAAAAATTCCCAGCTACGCTTAGTCTGTTCACCAGAAACACTTACTCTGCGTATTCTACGTGATCATATTCTAATCCGACATTTAGGCATGCTGGCACCAGATGTAGAACTGTCTGATCGTGGTGTTATTTTGATATCAAGTGAAGAGGGTGAGACAGATGAAGGTGGGTAGTAGGTGGTGTAGCCAAATTGTCGGTAGATGATTTTCTATATTTTCAAGTATTGTTTTACACTTATTAGTTTGGTTCCGGGTTCGGTCATTAAGTGACATTGGTTACAGAACCACTGAAAAGCCAGACAGTACTGGATAGTTGTTTCGCCCTAGCCTAGGACTCTTCATCAGTACTGCTCATCTGCTGCTGTTGAAACCCCGGAGCCAACCGGTTATATGGCGGGTTCGTGGACCATTCTGCCACTGGGACCCGACTTAATGGTCCATGAATTTCAACTTTTACTTATTTGTGATATATAGAGTAACCTGTAGCCAATGTCACTGGTGAGTCACTGTTGTCTTGCTCGACTTGGTGTACTTCGCTGGTCACAGCTTCCCACTGAAACTCCTGTATACAGCCAGTCGCTAGTGAGCATCATATGAATTACTAGCTATCGGCTTGCACGGATTTGATATAATTTCCATATCACGAATTGGTAGAAGTTGGAATTCATGGGTCCCAGTGTCTGGGTGGTCAACGACCTCGCCTTGTAACTGGTTGGTCCTGGGTTCGAATCGCCGTAGGATGGATAGTGCTGAGGAGCCTTAAACTAGGACGCAACAGCTAGCGACAATAGTAGGGGCATTAATTTGCTACAAGTTGCGTTTAAAATACTGGCTACTGTCTTGCTTCGTGGTGCAAAACACCTCAGCGGTTGGCTTGTGAAGAGCAGGCTGGGTTTCATCCAGGCAGTGGGTGCACTGATCATGTGTGTTCACCCTTCGTCAGTTGTTGGAATACCGCCATACATATTACAGGCTAATAGTCGTCGTGTTTTTAGATTTTAGGGCTGCGTTCGCTTGTCGTACAAAACTGGTCTCTGGAACTGTCTGTTGAAGAGAGGAGTGTTCGTGAGAAGTTAGTTAACCTTGTGAAAGCCCTATACAAAAGCAGCTGAAGTAGAGTGAGAGGGCATACCACAAGTTATCACCACTTTTCCCAACCAACGGTGGGGTTAGATAGGGTTGTGCATTCTCTCCATTTCTCCTTAACTTCGCTATCGATGGTATTCTGGAGTCAGCTTTGAAGGACGCTGCTTGATGGTGGCGTAGATCTGCTTCCTGAAGAAAGACTTTGACTTGGAGTATACAGACGATATCGTCTTACTGTGAGATAGCACTCAGGCTACTCAAACCGCTTTTAATCAGTCAGCGATCAGTGTCTCTAAGTATGACATGTGCTATGCTCCATACTTTTACAAGATTGGCAGGAGCCTGTAGCTGCACTCACCCTTGCAGGTGAACCGCTTGAAGTTGTTGTTAAGTTCATGTCCCTGAGTAGTTGTGTGAGTGCTGGTGGGGATGTGACGAACAAGATTTCCAACCTTCTCATGAAAGGTGGGGTTGGCATACGCCAATTTTAGTCACCTCCAGAGCTGTCGCGATATTGACCTGGTCATTAAAGATTGCGTTTACAATGTTCTTGCTCTACGCCTGTGAAACATGGCCTCTCTGAGCTGAGGATGTATGGCGACTCTGCGTATTCGATCATCGCTGTCTTTGTAGAATTGCTTGCTTCCGGTGACATCATCGTGTGAGTAATTCTGAGTTCCCGCTCTGTGTGTCTAGATACAGTGGAGGTCACTATTCGTTGAGTGCCTTTATCTAGAAAAACCGGTTTCGGTGTCTTAGACATGTACTACGAATATAATACCAGAGGCTTCCTTACCGACTTTTCTGCTGGTTAGTTCTGGGACTGGATGGAAAAGGCGGAAAGGTGGGCAGCCCACTCCCTATTTTCTTTATGTATTGTTGTTTTATTATTCTTCTGTGGTACCCACACAAAAAGCTTGGAGGATCTGGAATTCGCCGATGATATATGTCTGATTTCACACACACTGGAAGATATGCATGTGATGAAAAGCAACAAGTTGGTAGAAAAAGCATCAAAGATAGGACTTCAGGTGAACATACAAAAAACAGGGGTGGTGATGAAGATTCCTGGCCAAGAGAAACAGCAGCAACAACAACAACAGACAACAATCAGCATAAATGGGAGGAACCTGAAAAAAACAACCTCCTTTATCTTCCTGGGAGGCATCGTTTCAACTACAGGCGGATGGAACTGATGAGGATATCAAAGCAAGGATTGGGAAAGCAAGACAAGCTTTCACTACTCTCAAGTCTGTGTGGAGGTCAACAGCACTCAGCATAAAATATAAGATGTGAATTTTCAACTCGGATGTGAAGTCAGTGCCTTTATACAGATCTGAGACTTGGCGCCAAGTCAAAAATGGCACTTCAAACAAACTACAGACCTCCATCAACAGCTGTCTTCGCTCAATACTCAAGATCAGATGGCCGACCAGAAAAGATCAGCAACAGGGACCTCTGGGAGCGAACCAACCAGGAACTGATTGTGCAACAAATATGCAGGAAGAAATGGAGGTGGATTGTCCACCATACTCTGAGGAAACCATCAAGTGACATCACTAGACAAGCCATTGCTCGAGTGGAACCCGACAGAATGGGAAGCGGCGAGTTGGTCGTCAGTGGTTGAGGGTGACATGGAGGAGGTCATGTGAAGAGGAGATGAAAGCATGTGGGCAGACTTGGAGCCAGGTGAAAACTTTAGCAGGAATTAAAGGAAATAATAATAATATTGTTGTGTGGTGCATCTTCCTGGTGCCTATATTGTACCAGGTTCTGTGTTTTAAATAAAATAAGACAAAACGCAACAGATATCCAGTACTCTCTCATTTTTCAATATTTCTCTAACTGATTTCAGTTCGTGATCAAACACGTAAATTTTTAAAAATATTCACCACTCCTTCGCTATTTTTACTCAACAACTTTCAGGGATTGAGTCCCAGTTTGAAATCCGTCTCTACCTACCCCACACCTGGGCAGTTAACTAACTGGCTAGTAAAAATCACCCAGCCTCCTCATTGGTTTGAGCATTCAGTTTTCTCCCGATAGGTTAAGGGTTTGAGTCCCAGTCAACAAATCCCCTACTTCAGCCCTGAACGTTAGGTGTTGGTGTCGTCATCAATCCTCGCACCACAAGTGTGTTTAGGTGGCTCTTAACATGGTACATGGGAAATGTGTTCAGGAGGAGATCAAGTAGCAATTATTATGCAACGTGCTACATAATTCGTGTATATTTCTCTGATGACTCCTTGTTTTTTCTTTGGTCTTTATCAACACTTTCGTTGGTGAATCACACGTTCAATATTTGCTGAAGCTAGTAATTCATATGCCTTCAGTATCGATTTTTTGATTCGATATACTACTGATTGTTTGTAGTGAGTAGTTGAATACCACACACACACCAGCCAGTAGTGTTTCCTTGCTAGGTGGAAGCGATATGACCATAGCACCACAGTTTTGCTCGTTTGTAGCTGAGCTCATCAATGGCGTATCCGGTTTGACTCTTAGTTCAGAGAGCCAAGCCACTTGGAATCACCAGAATTCTGGCTAGCTGCTAGCTAGCTATCTACCTGGACGAAATGGGTTTGAAACGAGCGAAATGACTGTCTGGTGTTTAAGGCACTGGCTAGCAAATAGTACTGGTCTATTTAAAGCGTACCCAACTACTCATATCTCATCGAATCAGTAGTAACTGTCGTCATGCGTTTATTTTTGCTTTCTTGACTGCCATTCTGTGGTGATCTCAAACAGATCTAATACACATATATTGAAATTTTAATTATTCTGAACTGAGTTCTAACTCTGAATAACTGAATTACATTTATTGTAATTATAGTGAGATGATATTTATTTGTCCGTACATGTCGTAGAAATAAATTCATAGTATGTCTACGAACTTGTCAACAACCGACAGTGTTGTTCTTAATTAAGACGGTGTTTAGAATAGTAAAGAATACTGTAAATCGATTAACTGATGAATGTTCACTTCTTAGGTGGTTAAATGAAAGTAAATAATACTGGGATACATTCAGTTTTTTTTTATGCGGTGGTGGTTGGATTGTTTGAACGTTCGTCAGCTAGCTATGCTCAGAAGGTCAAGTTTCATTTCCTAACTGGGGAAATAAGGCAAAGTTGAGAGTGAGACTAGCAACCCCCGCCCCGCCACGCTACACCGTAAGAAGACAACACCGTCACTACTCCGAGAAATCAAAGCTTGAAGCCCTATGTTTCGTACGGAAAGTAATCAGTACTTCACTGTGTACAGGATTCAGTTAGAGAACCATTGGATAACCAGCAGAGAGCACGGGGTAGCTGTTTCGTCCTAGCTTGAAACTTATCTGCAGTCACACACACACAGGACCTTCCGGTTACAAGGCTAGCTCGTACACCATGTATCCATAGGGACACGATCGAATGACCACCAACCAATGGATTCCAATTCCTGCCAGTTCACGACATAATAATAATAATCTACTTTATTCCAAAAACAGTACTTATAATACAGAATGGAATTCTCAGCATTTGTTACAATATTGTATCTGATTTACTAAAAATATAAACGAAATTTACCAGGGGAATTTGTCCACATTTACGATATGAAGTCAAAAATATTCAAAGTACGAATTGAGAATACTAATACTACTAATAATAATAATAGTGAGTTTGTTTCAAACAGCACAAATCTAAGAAGTACAATAACAATAAAGTTTGATGTTATAAGGGTAAGGGAAATGGTTTATTTAGTAGTGCAAAGAAGGTTAGTTAGTTAGTCATGCCTAACACTATTTTCATCACATAAAGTAATTCCCGTTAAATATGGTATAGTGGAATTTTTGTACTTAGACGTACGTGCATAAAGTCTTCTGAAAAGACTTCTTGTTTTACCTGAGGAGACACAAGGTTGGAACTGTGGGTAGTGTGGATGTTCACAGTCTGAGAAAATTCCTTTAGCAAATTTGTTGCATGAAATTCAATGCCTGTCAATGACGATGTCAACGATATGGCCTAATAGGATACAACCACTCGCCTTACTGACAGTCTTCAGAGTTCTACGAAGTATGACATAGTCGTTTTTAAGCAATCCAGGAAAGAATAAGTAAGGGTGAACAATAAAGAAGAATAGGTAAGATGCATGAGTTGAGAAACTGTAAGAGGAGGGGTTGGGTTATGCCTGAGTGCCTTAACTTCTTAATGTAAAAAGTCAGACGAAATATTCTTTTAGAAATCGCTAAGACATGAAACAGGATAGGTCAGAAGAAAGAATTAATCCAAGATAGTTAACTTCAGACTTGGTTTCTATATCACTATCATCAATTTTTCAACGGTTTTAGGAATTAACAGCTTCATCGTTTAACTTTCTTTTACATTGGAAACTAAAATTAACAGTCTGACTTTTGAAAGGATTTAGTTTAAGACAGACCGTCAGACGAAGACCATTTACTAACTCTTGATAGCGCGACCATTAGCCAATGTCATCGCTGGCGAGTACTTGTCTTCCCACCTGACCTGTCTGTTGAATACAGTCAGCTATACTGTTTACACAGCGGCAGCAATGACTTCTGTCTCTCTCTTTGTCTTGTCAATTCTGCTCCTATGTAGGACAACTCTAGTTTGACATTGACTGACTGATGCCTTATATGCAAATTGTCCTCATTTACACAAATAAACCTTCAGTTGGTATTAGATGGTTGGAGGCAATCGGCCACAGGAAGCCCCGCCTTGGACCTAGGTTTCGTGCTAGTTGGCACTCATCAGCAAGGCGTATCTGCAACAGCCTTGAAGGAACTGATGTCCCTTCTGAGATTCGAACCCGCGTCACTCAGTGCCGCCTGCAGTCAGAGACGTTACCACTGAGCTATTCAGGCTCGCCATTGACCTCCTGTAGAACTGACTGTATTGGATATTTTTGATTGCACACTAGTCAGTAACTAGTGTAATGCGTCTAGTCCTATCTTCGCTGCAGACTGAATTCTATCAGTTGTATGCATTATATTATTATGTAATTCTTTGTTGTTGTTTTTATTCTGTGCATTTTAGATACATTAAATAAAACGCTAGCCGAGTTTAATATCACTCAGGATACATGTCTACAGTGTGATGACTTCCGCCAGGATTTCACTCTACGTCTTATTGTATCTTGTATTAGTGTCGAGTCGGCGAGTCCACTGTCAAAATCATCAGACAACAATCGACCTACACAACAACAACAACAACAGTACCAGCTGTTCGACAGTGACGATCATCAGTCTGAACAATGGCGTATTTTAGGCAATGTGGATTCCGTGTTAACGACAATCAAAGGTGGTAGCAGCAATAGTACAGCAAAATTACCATCTATACCTGAAGAGATTGTTATGGTGAATGGAAACGAAGAGAAGCATAAAGGTAATAAAGAGGAATTTTTACTTATTTGAAGTGTTCCACCTAGCCCCCACGCACCCCCACCTTCACAGCTTGGTGAATGTGAAGGTACCTGTAAAGCTGAAATGTTCTTCACCCTCTAGTGAAGGTTATCTGTTTTACAGCATAGCGTGTTGAAATGTAAAGAAGAAGTCAGTTAGAAGGGGAACATATTGTGCCTATTTTTCATGCTTATTAGTGCTCCCATAGTAGATATCACACAGTGATGCAGTTGTAATGACTGCATGATGACGTTTCCAGCATAAATTATTGCTGCTCATTATTATTATTATTATTATCATTGTTCCCTTGGGTTCCCAGTGGAACATAGGGCTTCAACTCAACGTCTCCACTTGCTTCTGTCTTCTGCTGTACTTTTCACCCGCATCCATGTTAGTCTATACTGTTTCAACTCCTCTTCACACGACCTCCTCCATGTCACCCTTGGACGTCCCACTCACCACTTCCCTTTCGGGTTCCACTCGAGCTATGGCCTGACTGACGCGCGATGTCACCCACCAGCCTCCTCAGCGAGTGTCCATCTATCCATCTCCCCTTTCTCCTGCCTATTTGTTGAGCGATTGGTTCTTGTTTTGTTTCTTCCCATAGCTTCTTGTTGGTGATTCTTTCCGGCCATCTGATCTTCAGTATAGAGCGAAGACAGTTACTTGTTGATAAAGGTCTGCAACAGGCTGTTGGAAATATTCTTTGTGACCCGCTTGCTGCTCATAATTATATCATTTTAGTCACACGGCGTCATATACACATGTTTTCTCTTTCTATCCTTCTTCTTGTTGCCTGTAGCCATTCTCCATATTTCCGGTATAAACGTTGCGTCATTCCGATTGCACGTGTGCAGTGTGTAATCGATAAACAAGGCTTCAGTGATTAATTGCTCTCTCTCTCGCTGACTCCACCTAACTATATTACTTTTTAATACTCTCACCCTGTCCCACTCACCTTATTTTGTGATTACATGCAAGTGAATGCAATACAATCGCTGAGCTCTATTTTCTAGGTTATTTATACTTAGCAGGGTCAATTATTTTACGTCCAATAATCTAGTTGACTCCGATCTACTAGTTTCATCCGTATGTAATTGACCTCACCAACAGTGATTATATGGTATTTGGTTTTTTTTCAAATATTCCTTTACATTCCCAGTGGAACATACGACTTCAAGCTAGAGCCCTTCTGAAGTCTCGGTGGCCGTGGTTTCTATTTTTACGGGATGGGTTGCTAGTCTCATGCCTAACCTCCCCTCTTTACCAGTCTTATTACTGGCTTATAACTGCAATGGACATCTTACACATCACTGGTGAAGGTTAAGGATGATAAAATAGAAGAAGAAAACCAACAAAATTGAGTGTGTGTACCAGATCAATTGTGGGAATTGTGACCTAGCTGTGTATATGTAGGAGAAACTTCCAGACAGGTAAATATAAAAGTGAAGGAGCATAAACAATGTCTAAAGGTGGTTCCAAAGACCTCTGCAGACTTGAAGAAACTAGAAAACAGGTCGGCGTTTCCACTGCACTCGATAGAAACGGGACACAAAATCGACTTTGATAGGACTAAAGTGCTACACGAAGGTTTCAGTTTGTTTGCAGAGAAACTTATTGCAGAAGCCCTACATATATGGGTCAATCCTGAAAGTTTGAACAGACGTGAAGGTGTGATGTTAGCTAATGCATGGCAAGTCCTAATTAATAAATAAAAATAGATATATATCACTAATCAATCATACTAGATTTAAATTCCCGATTGTCTATTTCTTGTGAAGAGGCTAACAAGTGCTTTAGAATTGTTGCCACATACACACATATGCACGTACATCATTGTATACTACATATACATATATTTTTTTTAATTCCTTCACGTTCCCAGTGGAACATAGGGCTTCAAGCTAGAGGCTTGAAGTTTCTGTAGCGGTCTTTATTTTTACAGGATGCGGTTGCTAGCCACCTCATGCCCAACCTTTCCTCTTCACCAGCTTTAGTTCTGGCTTAGCAAGGTAAAGAAGTGCGTCGGTGGCTGGGGATCGAACCCCGGACCATGTTCATGGTCGGCGAGCGTCCTAACCGCTATGCCACCGATGCACACATGTACATATATACGTTTCATATTCAGTTATCTATGACCATGAACTTTAACCGAACAAAAGTAGACTAATATTTGTAAGTCTGTGGTCAAATTTTGATCACAGTTCATGCAGTTTTGTTTATTATACGTGTTGATACCTGTTTCATGAGTCATATGATTGCACAAAGTTTTTAAAAAAACAAGAGATGTCCTTTTTATATAATATAAAGCCTCTATTATTTTAATTTCGATTAATTTCCCTGATGACGTTCGGATTAGTTTTCCGAATGCAGGAAACGTTAGATTTTGAAGTTAATTAGTAGATGGTGACTAGCAGTGGGGTGCAGGATGCGCACTTCGTCCTATTTGGGACTCATCCGCTGGACGCGCCTGCATTCCTCAGTGAGTCACAGTGTTCCCACTGAGGTTCGAACCTAGTGCCCATAGTTTCAAATGCTAAAGCGTTATCCACTGGACCACTTGGGCCACGAGGACCACCTCTTGTCGCAACGAGTCTTATTAATTATTTATTTGAATTTTAGATTTTTCCGTCGATTGATTGGACTAAAGTGCAGATGCCTCGATGATGACTGATAATGTAACTTAAAGTCGTATGGTGGATGTCAACCTGAGACCGAGCACTTTTGTCGAATCAATCGACGCAGAAATCAATCTAAATTGAACTATAAACCTTGGAATTACCTATTTCAATTTTGCTGAAATTTTTACTAATGTAAACAATGCCTTCTGTTATTATCATTCTATGTTTTTACTTATCTTATTGTGTAGCGTCGTTGAATCGCAAAGATGGCGTCGACACCAGTGTCAATGAGGACAAGGATACAGACTTGGATATCATCGAAGTCATCGAGGAATCTACGGACCTACCACGATCACCATCATCATCGGAAGGTCAAGTTTCTAAAGACAGTGTAAAGCGTCAATTCCAAACTGATGAGTCCACTGGAAATAATTGTCAAATCAAAAAGGCAAGACTTGATACCAGCGATGTTCATGATGATGATTCTTTATTGTCGTCGTCGCTTAGTGCGGTTGTACCGATAGTCAACGTCGACTCTGATGATGATGATGATCTTATCCTTATTGAGTGTGATTAATAATAATAGTAATAATAAAGACATGCTGGAGACGACGTGTGCCAACGGGAATATGTAAATGTTTGTGCATTTAAAATTCAACATGGATGCATAATCCTAAGACTATTCATCCATTGACAAATTTTGTTTATTATTATTTTTTTTATACTCATATGTTTATACACTTGTGCTGGAACTGTATTTTCTGCCTGCCTTCTTTTTCCTCTTCGTGTTTGTTTCATTCGAGAATCCTTTTATGATCGCATCTTCCATTTTTTTTGTTCAAAAAGAGAACTCCTATGTGTATTTTTCCAAGACAACTATATACCGGGCCTGCGTCGAGGTAATTTAAACACGCCATCACCGGTCGGCCATTGTTTCACTCGTTTAGGGTCGAGCTGCACAGCTCGACAAATTGGCAAATCAGTGTTCAAGCCACCAAATTTCGGTGGTCTATCGAACTTGTCCTTATCATAAATCAAATTCACCCATTAGCATATTGGTTAGCAATATTTGCAATTTACGCACAGTTCAAGTGGTGATCTGAAGAATAACTTGGTCTTTTTAGAAAAGGTGAACTACAGTGAAATTTCACCTCGTCAATTTGTGTAGACTACAAATTGCTAACCAGTTGCACGTTTTTCTTACATAACCTTCTTCATATTATTATTGTTATTATTATTATTACTACTACTTGTACTATTTTGTAATATGCATACATAATACAGTCTTGTTTACTGGTGAGAAATGCTTGTTTTTCTCAGTGTCCACTTGTTCGTCCGTCTGTCTGTCTGCCTGTTAATTCTCTTCAGTCCCTTTACTGGGCTTCTTTTTCATTCACCTGAGTTGTCAATTAAGCGTTTCATGTGTGTTTATCAGTTAGTTTATGCTTGATGTGTGCGTGTGTGTAGCAAGTGTTTTGATTGACAAAAGTTTCGGTTAGGGATCATTGAAAAAGCCCAGGCTAGCATTGGATAACTGTTTTGACGTAGAGATGTTTGCCACTATTCAGCGGTGCGCTCACCTACCATCCAAATAGGAATCTTCACCAAGTTAAAGTGTAAAGCGGATGCCCATTGTGAAGGCATTAGCTAATGGTAGTATTAGTGTGCTTTTGGAATTGTGTGGGCGGTTGTTAGTTCCCGGCTGCCCACATCGTGGATTCTTCGCGTACCTGAAACAGAAAGAGGATTAGTGTTGCGTGACCACAGAGTCCAGTGGACAACTGCTTGAGGCCCGTCACACATGGCCTGTGTGAACTGGTTTCTGGGATTGATTCCGTTTTAGTAAACTTAACGCCAGTTTTGGAACACCGTAGGCTAAGTCGGGATGTACAATTTTTTGGGGTCGACTTTTTCTAACTCCCTCTCTCCGGAGTGAAGAGACAGCATTGCTGGCTGGCATGCTGGTCATTTGAGGGAAACACCTCACTGCTGTTACATCCCTGTTCCCCAGCAGTACAACTTCGCCCTCAGACACCCAGCATAGTGTAAGAGAGATTCTTACACGATGCCGGTAACAGCTTTTAGTCTAATCGCTATCCTAACAACCTTCCTGGCATGGTAGGACCTGCAGGAACATTGGTTCCAGCCAGTGTAGCTTGTTGGGTCATCGCGATTTGCAAGCCCAACCACCACGTCAAGGTAGCAGCTATCGGTCGGGATTAGCTTGACTAATATAGTATTTAAAGTCCTAGGCTCAATAATCATGCGTAGACTAAGTGGTGCTTGGGAGGCACAAACACGAGAGAACCAGGGAGGCTTTAGACCAGGAAGAGGGTGTATTGATCATATCTTCACCTTTCGACAGATTCTAGAACATAGGCATTGTTACCGGCATCCAACAATCGTTATATTTCTTGAGCTAAAGGCGGAATTCGATTCTGTCGACCGGGAGGTTCTCTGGCGATGCTTGGCTGTAAAGGGAATTCCTAGAAAAGCTATCGCACTGATTAAGGCACTCTACTCGAACTCATGCAGCCATCCAGTTGAGGGCTTATGGCGAGTTGTCATCTGAAGTGATGACGACTAGTGGTGTCGGTCAGGGATGCCCGTTATCCCAATTCCTATTCAATCTCATCATGGAAGAACTAATGGACTTAACCCTAACTCACTTCGGAGACTCAGGGATCGACTTGTTACGACGTAATAATCTCATTGACTTGGAATATGCAGATGATATTGTCCTGCTTTTAGGTGAAGACGCTGACAAAATCAAGCGGAGTCTTCTGAACACCTTGAGCTGATAAGCAATCTACGAATGTTTGGCATGCGATTCGCTCCCACCAAATGTAAGATGATGTTACAGGATTGGACCACACTGACTCCTAGCTTAGAAATAGGCAGGAGTGAAGTAGTAGAGCATGTTGACCGCTTCACTTACTTGGGAAGTATCATCAGCCAACGCGTAGATCTCTGACAAAACCTCAGCACGGATACAGAGGGCTAGTTTCGCTCATGCCAGTTTACGGCGTCTCTGGCTTAGACGTGATATCCGACTGTCGACCAAAGGGCGTGTGTACTGCTCATCAGTCCGCTCCGTCCTCCTTTATGGCTAGCTGTGAGACCTGGCCATTGAGAGTGTAAGACATGAAAGGATTAGCTGTCTTTGATCATAGGTGTCTGCGTTCTATCTCCCGTGTTGAGTGATGGTATAATAAGGTGAGCAATATTGAGGTTAGACATTAGTCGAGTGCTAGGTAAGGAGGGGAAATCAGTCGACGAGACTGTGAAATTACATCGACTGAGATGGTTAGGACATGTGTTACGTATGCCTAGTCATCGCCTTCCTCGACAATGGGGAAATGTTAGCTGATATAGGGTCAGGCTGGGAAAGAGCCAGCTAGTGGCGGTCAAACGAAAACATGGCTTCATCAGTCAATGAAATCCACAACAGTTAGTCTAAGCCACGTAGGAAGATGTAGACTTCCTGGTTGGGGTCCTCGGGACGGTAAAAACCAATGGTTGAAAACAATTGGTGATATGGCTCAAAATCGTTCTCAATGGCTGTCCGGTGCAGATGCATCCACTCCTTGTGACTTATGATTTCCAATGAAACTGTTTTGTTCTTCGTTACTACTATTCCTTTGTCTCACACCTCTGTTTACTGTCTCTATTATGTATTTCTTCTACTTTCTTCTCTTGCTTTGTGTGCTACATGGAGGGAGTGTGGCGACTTGAACTGCCGCACATATGTGCAAAGTTCAATATACACAGAATGGTAGTATTATATCGAAAACTTCGACAAAATTAGCACTAATGTCACGGCAGTAAAAGAATTCTTGGTAAAGCGTTTCTGAACGTAAAGTTTTCTCGATTTGACATATTTTCGAATTTCATTCGAAAGATTCAATGGAATGAGGTAGATAATAACCCTGAAGGCGTTTCTGTCATCTACTTGGTGATTGCCATCAGCTAAACGATGAGCTGAAAATAGAGCTTCTAATGAATTTTGTTTAACCTTTTCCAAATCATGAAAAAAGAAGATGCTTAAGTCATAATACGTTTGCTTGGCTGTCTAGTTTTTCGACCTACATAACTTTCTACAACAAAATTCGGATTTTCTATTCTAACGTCAAGTCAGTTCTTCTATACGGATCAGAAACTTAGCGAGTCACAAAGAATATTTCCAACAGCTTGTTGCAGACCTTTATCAACAACAACTGTCTTCGCTCTATACTACTGAAGATCAGATGGTCGGAAAGAATCACCAACAAGAAACTATGGGAACAAACAAAACAAGAACCAATCGTCCAACACATATGAAGGAGAAAGTGGAAGTCGATTGGACACTCGCTGAGGAGGCCACTGGGTGACATCGCGCGTCAGGCCATAGCTCGAGTGGACTCCAAAAGGGAAGTGGCGAGTGGGACGTTCAAGGGTGACATGGAGGAGATCGTGTGAGGAGGAGTTGAAACGGTATGGATTAACATGGATGCAGCTGAAAAGTACAGGAGAAGACAGAAGCAAGTGGAGACGTGTATTTGAAGCCCTATGTTCCACTAGGAACTCAAGGGAATAATAACAATAATAATAATAACTTTCTTCACAAGAGTAGCAAAAGTTGTGGTTGCACATAGGATGTGACACAGTTAGGTAGTTTATGCATCTCTTGGGCAATCATAATTGGCCAACTGAAATTTCTCATGCACTTTGATTTATCCTTGTTATTACAAATTGCAATAACCTCTGTGATCTCTGTTGTCAGTTAACATTGCACATGTGTAAACCCCTAAATAACTAACTGTACATCTTTGAATTGAAGTTTGCAAAAAGAGGAGAGATCTTGATGTATTTGTGTTCCCTCTGAGCTGGATAGTTTGTTTGCGAAGCTTTCATTGTCCTAATAGGCAACATCTTCAACGCGTACTTCAATTTGAATTGAAGTGAGCTTTTAGATTTCTCCACGAGATGTTTATAAGTCATCTCTCCTGGTGGGTGGCCTTGAACGTGATTGGTTGAGAGAGGAGAGATCTCCTTCCTGCTGATTTTTGTATTCTTAATTTTTTGGTTTATTCATTGGTATAGAAAGTATTTTAGAGGTATTCCTATGCGCGTAGTTGACAACAATCAACGAATTGAAATGTCAACAGCATATTCCTTATCCTGCTTACGAAATCAGGGATTTAATGGACACCCCGTGTTTTCAGTCGCTCTCTGACTGACATTCATGTGTAATCCAACTACGAACATAACGAATCCCTACAAATTAACGCTTAAAAATTAATCTGATACTCTCTAATAACTGGTTATATTACGAAATTATCTGGAGTTTTTAGTGAGAAGTTGTAACCAGTTGAGGGTTCCCACCAGGTTGGGTATGAATAAAAATGGTCATCGATGACACTGGCCAGCTGTTGTGCTAAAACCGCGGATTCATAAAAGTTAGAATTCATGGGCAATTGGATTCCAACCGAAGTAGTTGATTGGTCAGCGACCTTGGCTTCATAACCTGAAGTTCCTGGGTGTGGAGTCTTGGGTGCCTACAGCTGAAGAATCCCAAACTAGGAAGTAATAGCTGCTCAGTACTCCCTGATGGCTTTCAGTGGTCCTCTGACTGATATCAGTTCATGATCAAAGTCAAAACAGATTTAATCCCTACAAACACTAACTCTTCAAAATTAAAATATATGTTTTGACAATGTATAATAATAATAGCCGACAGGGTGGACGATTTATGTTGATGCATCAATATCAAATGTAACTTCCAGTGAGATTATCAAACTGATATCAGATAAGTCAGGCAATCATTACAAACTAACAAACAGTATCCTACTGGACAGCTGTTTCGTCCTAGTTTTGGCCTCTTCAACGATGTGCACCAAAACTTTAGAAAAGATTGCTCTTGGTTTTCTTTAATGCTATCCTAACTGATATCTCCTTTTATGAGTTATCTTGAAATCAATGAAATCCATGCAAATCAATAAATAAAATACGCTTGGAATGTGGATTACGTACTAAACAGTTGTTTCGTCCCAGCTTTTGTGACTCTTCATCAGTGTAGACACTTGAGGTAGGATGAAATGACAGCTATCCAGTAGTGTTTCCTGTGTGGTTTCTCCCGGAGGTCTGTAACTCATGCGCTAATTCGTTACCTATGCTGAAATCATTCAGATCCCTACAAAGTCACCTTTTAATTAATGAATAATCGCCATTCAGGCATTAATGAAATGAACAAAGCGGTGAAGTTAAAGAATAGCGATCCAGGGAAGCGAAGGAAAATGTGAAATTGTGTAGGAGTTCTAAAGAAACACAAGAGTTAAAAGGATTTAGAAAAATAAACAAAAAGGTTGTTAATATCTTAGAAGAAGTGGTTGACTAATTCTCTTCTTGGTATGCATAGCTCTGCTGTCTCGAACTGAATAACTAAAGCTTCAGTATTGCAAAGGAGACGAAAGTGCATTACCTTCGGTAGGCCGTTCTTAACTTTTGTAGATTACTTTGAAGGAGGAGGAAGAGGCGTTTGTTGAGATATAGGATAACCAGTGTTGTTGACGAGATCTCCGATAATCGCACTCCTTATAGGAGGTAATACTACTTTCCTTCAACGATACAGAATAGTGTTCTTGAAGTCTTCTATACAATCTACATGATGAGAGATAAATATACCTCGGTCGGTCGGTCGGTTTTCGACATAGAACTTTGCACTGATGTGCGTCAGTTCAAGTCGCCACAATCTATGTAGCACGCAAAACAAATGAAGAAAGTAAAAGAAATGCATAATATAGACAGTAAACAGAGGTGTGAGACGAAGGAATAGTAATAACGGAGAACAAAGCAGTTTCATTGGAAATCATAAGTCACAAGGAGTGGATGCATCTGCGCCACTGGGAACGATTTTGAGCCATGTCACCAATTGTTTCCAACCATTGGTTTTTACCATCCCGAGGGCCCCAACCAGGAAGTCTACATCTTCCTACGTGGCTTAGATTAACAGTTGTCGATTTCATTGACTGGTGCCATGTTTTGGTTTGACCGCCACTAGCTCTTTTCCAGCCTGGCCCTATATCAGCTAACATTGCCCGTCGAGGAAGGCGATGACTAGGCATACGTAGCACATGTCCTAACCATCTCAGTCGATGTAATG
>OX235275.1:18377758-18398403 GCA_944472155.2 Trichobilharzia szidati
TGCCGAGAAAATACATTGCACTGATTAAGGCACTCTACTCGTACTCATGCAGCCAGGTGAGGGCTTATGGCAAGTTGTCATCTGAAGTGGTGACGACTAGTGGCGTCCGTCAAGAATGCCCATTATCCCCATTCCTATTCAACTTCATCATAGATGTACTAATGGACTTAACCATAACTCACTTCAGCGACTCAGGGGTTGACTTGCTACCAGGGAAGAATCTCGTTGACTTAGAATATGCAGACGATATAGTCCTTCTAGGCGAAGACTCTGACAAAATGCAGAGTCTACTGAACACCTTGAGCAACAATCTTCGTATGTTTGGCATGCGATTCGCCCCTGTAAAATGTAAGATGATGCTGCAGGATTGGACTACACCGACCCCTAGATTAGAAATAGGAAGTGAAGTGGTAGAGCACGTTGACCGCTTCAATTACTTGGGAAGTACCATCAGCCCCAACGGGTTGATCGTCGACGAAATCTCAGCACGAATACTGAGGGCTAGGTTCGCATACGCCAGTTTACGCCGTCTCTGGCGTAGACGCGATATCCGACTATCGACCAAAGGGCGTGTATACTGCTCAACAGTCCGCTCCGTCCTCCTTAATGGCTGTGAGACCTGGCCATTGAGAGCAGAAGACATGAAAAGATTAGCTGTCTTCGATCATAGGTGTCTGCGTTCCATCTCCCGCGTGAAGTGGTATAATAAGGTGAGCAATATTGAGGTTAGGCGTCGAGTTCTAGGTAAGGCGGGGAAATCAATCGATGAGACTGTGAAATTACATCGACTGAGATGGTTGGGACATGTGTTACGGATGCCTAATCATCGCCTTCCTCGACGGGCAATGTTAGCTGATATAGGGCCAGGCTGGAAGAGAGCTAGCGGTGGTCAAACCAAAACATGGCACCAGTCAATGAAATCCACAACAGTTAGTCTAAGTCACGTAGGGAGATGTAGACTTCCTGGTTGGGGTCCTCGGGATGGTAAAAACCAATGGTTGGAAACAATTGGTGACATGGCTCAAAATCGTTCTCAGTGGCGCAGATGCATCCACTCCTTGTGACTTATGATTTCCGATGAAACTGTTCGTTCTTCGTTATTACTACTCCTTTGTCCCACACCTCTGTCTACTGTCTCTAATATGCATTTCTCCTACTTTCTTCTCTTCCTTTGTGTGCTACATGGATTGTGGCGACTTGAACTGCCGCACATCAGTGCAAAGTTCTATGTCGAAAACAGACAGACAGACTTACCACGAAGCAATCTGATAGTAGTGGACCCAACGGAGATCCCATTGCAATACCATCTTTTTGTCTGTAGATGGTGTCGTTGAATGTGAACTGGACGTTCAGAGTGCATCTCAATAGTAATTCTTTGAAATATGTTCTTGGTATTCCAATATTGAGATGGTTGTCATCTATATATTTGCATATGAAGCAGACCGTTTCCGTGAGTGGGACATTGGTGAAAAGTGACTCAATGTCGAAGGACAGCATAATTTTGTTAGATACATTCATGTCTTGTATGCAGTCGATGAACTGGAAGGTGTCACGGAGCGAGTGCGTACATAATTGTTTCCTTACAGGTTCCAGAATATCTGCTAGCCATTTTGCAATAGAGTGGTAAGGAGAACCTGACATATCCAGAATTGGACGAAGTGGGAGACCAACCTTGTGTACCTTTGGTAAACCATAAAGTTTTGGTATTATTGAACCTGTTGGCTGGATCTGGTCATAGATATCCCCACTGATTAGTTAACTGACCTTTATTCTCTTCAAGAAGTCTGTGAGCTGCTTCTCAATCTGTTCCGTGATGTTTCTTTCATTGGGAGGTTGGGAAAATTTATCTTCATTCGACTTATTCATTCGGCGAAAAGTTGAATACACCAATCAGTGTACACCATAGTTTCATATACTGATTAGTAATTGGAAAGAATCTTCACACACTGATTCCCTTGTATGAATTTTAATAAAGCAAAAACAGTGAATTGTGCAGAATAAGGTGGTGATTGATTATTGATTATTTCCTTGGGTTGTGAGTGGAGCATTGGACTTCAGAAGTACATCTGCATTTTCATCCTGTGTTCTGTAGTTGCCGATGGCGTCGGTGGCATAGTGGTTAGGACTCTTGCCGACCATGCACATGGTGGGAGGTTCGATCCCCTGCCGACGCACACCCGATATCTATGGTCGGCCTGCAAAATTTGGGCTACCGGTAACCATGCTGAAAATTCCATACTTGTACTGAAAATACGGTGTGGCATCAAGCTGTAATCGAAATCAAAATTTAATAAAATATAAGTATAAAACTTTGGCACTGCGTGGTAGAGTATAACTACATTATGGATAAGATTTTATTTTGATAAATTACACAGTGGAGTGTTATACAGTAATAATATTAACTGATGACCGTGTTTCGAGCGCAGACTATTGCCACTCATAATCATATCAAGTAACCAGAAGTTCTTGGGTTTGAACCCCAGTGCAGTGGGTACGTACTGATGAAGAGTCCCAAACCGGGCTGACGAAACAGCTTTCCACTACTCCCAGGTTTTCCGATGGTTCTCTAACCGATGTCAGCTCATGAAAAGAGCTCACAAATATCTGCTAGAATACATTACGTAACAAACGAACAGAAAAGATAGCATAAGTAGTTAGGTAAATGATTCAGATAAAAAAACACAGAAAGGATGAAATCGTCGAAAGCAGGTTTTTCGCTGAACTAGAAACGATAGAAAAGATTTGTCACTCAAAGCGGATGACATTGGTTCCATTGTACTCGTTGAGTTGGATGGTCCACTTATGAAGTCTTCACATTGTCTTTCTTCTAGAGAACATCTTCAACACTATCTTTACTATGAAATGAGCGTTTAGAATTAATTCTCCTTGAGTTTGTCAGTCGTCTCTTCCAGTGAGTTTGGATGTAATTGTTTCTGACTGGAGATAATCTACTAGTGTAACGTGTCTAGTCCTTTCTTTGGTGCAGACTGAATTCTGTCAGTCAGTCAAGTTTACAATGTGTGGCCACTATACCGCTTGGTGGCTCAGCCATCTCACATTGGTGCACACTGTGAATTGTTGATATTGGATAGTTGGAGACGGTCATCAGAAAGCCTTGCATGGAACTAGGCTGCGTGCTTGTTCTTACTCGGCTGATAGAATTCTGTCTGCACTAAACAAAGGACTAGACATACATTACACTACTTGCTATCTATTGTCCAATCAACAGTATCCATTACAACAGTTCTAAAGAAAGTGAATCCCCATGCCGGATAGCTCAGTGGTGGTAACGTCTCTGACTGCAGTCAGCACTGGGTGACGCTAGTTCGAATCTCATAAGGGATATGAGTTTCTTCGAGGTAGCAAATACGCCTTGCTGACTGACTGGTGGTGAGTACCAACTAGCACGAAACCTAGATCAGGCAGGGTTTCCTGTGGCCGATTGCCCACAACCATCTGAATCTGACTTGTGTCAATCTGTGTGTGTGTGTTGATCGCAAATTCGTCTGAGTCCTAAGTTTCTAGAAATTCTTTGGCATTTTTTGCTGTACGCTTTCTAGAAGACTTAATATATTTTTCCTTAGTTGAATTGATGTTCACAGTTGTCTGCATGTATTGCTGGTTTCTGCTGGTGGGTGTGAAGACGAACAGTACGTCTTGAAGGGATATCATTGATGATGTTCATCTGAATATACCAGGACTATTTTCTTTGTGCTTTCATTGAGCTATTTTGAGTTATTCGGTTGCGTTTTTAGGGTAGGTGTATCGTTTGTTAACCTATTATCAGTCAATGGGTCTCGGGTTCGAGTCCTGCTTCATCTGTTTCACATGGTCAACTAGGTAGTAAAATAACCCTCCTCCCCTCCCCACATCAGTACTGGGTAACTGAGTTCTGTGAATAATAATAAATAATCCTTTGATAATATTCCGTGCATATAATAGTAATAATTATTGGTGTGAAGTTTGATCGGGGGTTAAACATCAGTTAGAGAACCATTCGAATAATAATAATAATAACATCTTTATTCTGGACAGTATTTAGAAAATGTACAGAATTTTCAGAGGAGTTTATTGTATGATATTTCCTGCTTCGTACAATATCTTCAAGTAAAATATTAATTAATTGACAGTATATACTTCCTGTGACATACAATGGTCTCTGAACTAAAGCACAAACCATTTATTCCATTATGATATATATGTGCTTTGTCTCCTTCAAGAAATCCGCCCCAAGATATTCAGAAGGACATTTTGTGAACCAAGGACATAACTGAAGAACAGTTAGCTCATTTATAGGAACACACTGCACGCGTAATCAGGTCATTCCTTAAGTTTAGTAGGAACTTGCGAATCAGAAGCTTGTAAACATTTGAACACACAAGAGTAGACAATAACCGAAGTGCTCGGTCTCAGGTTGACATGTCAGCTTCTTGTGCAGATGCTTCGACGATGTCTGGGCATTTAATTAGTAATGCGCATCCTGGATTCCACTGCTAGTCATTATCCACCAATTAACCTCTGATTAAATGCCCAGACATCGTCGAAGCATCTGCACAAGAAGAAGCCGACATGTCAACCTGAGACCGAGCACTTCGTTCCAATCAATCGACAGGAAAATCTAAAATTCAAGTAAATAATTAATATGACCCGTTGCTCAAGAGGTGGTTCTCGTGGCCCAAGTGGTCCAGTGGATAACGCTTTGGCAGGTGTTTGAAACTATGGGCGTTGGGTTCGAGCCTCGGTGGGAACATCATCACTCACTCACTCACTCACTCACTCACTCACTCACTCACTCACTCACTCACTCACTCACTCACTCACTCACTCACTCACTCACTCACTCACTCACTCACTCACTCACTGGGAAATGCAAGTACATCCCGATAGCTGACGAGTCCCAAATAGGACGAAATGCGCATCATCCTGGATTAATTCCACTGCTAGTCACCATTCACAAATTGCATAACTTAGTCAGTTAAAATAAACAGAACGAGGGAAAATAAATGCATTGGAGAGATGGATGTTTTTAGTAGCCCAAGTTTTAAGCTGACCGCCGTTAAATTCAGGAAGTACTGACATTTGAAAATTTATCTAGTGCTCCCTAAAGACTGATTGACTGCACGACGAAGTTACCTGAAGTCCTATCAAGAAATCGCGACTAGTAGCGCCAATCAAGGAGGATGTGATGACAAATACAATGGCTGGCTCCACTATGGATAAGATTTTATTTTGATAAATCACACAGTGTTACACAGTAATATTAACTGATGACGTTTCGAGCACAAATTATTGCTCATATCATATCATCAGTTAATATTACTGTGTAACACTGTGTGATTTATCAAAATAAAATCTTATCCACAATGGAGTTACACTCTACCACAGTGCCCAAGTTTTATACTTATAACAATGGCTGGCTGCCTGGCTGGTGAGTGGCGCAAACAATCATCACTCGGTAGAAGTTAGAATTCATCGGTTGGTCCGTCTCAGTGTCTGAATAATCAATAGGTCTGGTATCGTAACCTGAAGGTCCTAGGTTTAGTCCCTGGCGCTGATATGGTGGGCGCGTGCTGTTGAAGAGTCACAAAGTAGGACGAAGCGCAGCTGTTCAAACTTTAACACTTGAGAATTCTTTTTTCCTTGTTATTTCATATCCTCTTTATTTTATTTTTTTTCCAACAAATTAAAAGATTACCTGCATCGAATTTAGATGAATTGCGTAGTAAACTTCAATGTTCCCTTATACGTGCACAAGGTGTTCAGTTGGAGCCGACAATAATTCAGCGTTTTATTGAAGTGTTTACACAAATTGTTGATGAAAATCCACCTGTTAAACTACCGGCTGATTATGTAAGTCACCTCGAATTGTGTTTTTACTTTTTTGAATCTGTCATGTATTAATTATAAGCATGCTGATAAAAAGTGCTTGCAATTAGACTGTGAAGTTATATCGATTGAGTGAGATGGTTAGGACATGTTGTGTTACGTATGCATGCCTAGACATGCATCGCCTTCATGGACAACGGGCAATGTTAACTGACATAAGAGATGGATCAGGTTGGAAAAGAGCTTTTAGTGGTGGTCAAACCAAAAATATGGCTTCATCAGTCAATGAAATCCAGTCTGCTGTCAAGTGTAAGATGATGAGGCTACAGGACTGGACTACATCGACCACTCCTAGCTTAAAGATAGACACGAGTGAAGCGGTAGTGTGTTTGACCACTTAATTCGCTTATTTAGGAAGCTGCATCAGTCAGAGCCAATTGGTTGATCGCTGACGAAACCTCATCACCGATACAGAAGGCTCGTTTTGAATGTGCCAGTTTACGCTGTCTCTGGTGTAGACGTGATATCCTGCTGATTGTCGACCAAAGGGTGTGTGTACTGCTCAACAGTCCGTTCCATCCTCCTTAGTGGCTGGTTGTGAGACCTGGCCATTGAAAGTGGAAGACATGGAAAGTCCGGCTAGCCACCTTTGATCATATGTGCCTGCGTTCCATCTCCCGTTGCCCAGCCCGCCGTGTGTCGCATTATCCAGTCTACTGGAATCAGGAAATTAATCATTTTAGATAGTAGACAGCCAGCTTTGTCTTACTCCTGTTTTCACTTCGAAGGATTCCGTGAGTTTCCCTTTTTGGATTACTTGGCATTCAGCATTATCGTACAACTGTTGAATTGGGGTGTATATTTGTTGGCGGCACCCTGTAGTAGTGAAGTAGTTTCCAAATCACGTCTCAATCGACGCTGTGCTATCGAAGGTGTCTTTTCATAGTCGATAAATTTGAGGTAGACAGCTGACAGCCATTCCAAGCTCTGTTCAATGATAATACGCAGTTTTGCAGTTTGATCGATGCATGGCATGTTCCTCCTGAATCCAACCTGATCTGTACCGTTATGTATCTTAAATTGACAAAAGTTGAAATGCTCATGCATGCATCATTGAATCCCAGCCTCAAGTAACTGATTGGTTAACGAGTTGACTTCCTATATGCTGAAGGTGTGCACTGACGATGAAGAGTTCTAATCTGGGACGAAACAGCTATCGAACATTCCCTGTGTTGGTTCTTGGTGAAGTCTTCATAGATATAAATATTAATAATGTTATTGATTTGATTCGTCTGCTTTTTGCATAGTTTATTGCTGTAAATATTGATCGATTTAAAATAATCCAGAATGATTGTACTCTTCCCAATAAAAATAAACACATCGAATATAAAGTCATGGGAATGCTACTATGGTTGTGGTAACAATAATTATGGTAATCAAAGCAGTAAGGAAGCATTTGATTCACTTGAGCAGTTAATTCAATGAAAGCATCATACGATCTCAATCATACACTTGCACACACACACACGCACATACGAATCACACACCACTTTTGTACTCTTCTTCTTCACGTGTTTTACGTATTAAACATCACACGTTACATATTTCCCGACGAAAATATGTTTGTTTTATTGTTTTTTTTTCAATTTGGGGGCTTACTCATCGCATTAATTGCCCATAATCCTCCCCTCCACACGATCTCCTTCATGTCATCCTAGGACGACTCGCTCGTCGTTTCCTATTTGGATTCCACTTGAGCGATGGTCTGGCTGGGACGTGATGTCATTCGACGGCCTCCTTCCTTAACGTTCACCCGACCAATCCATCTCCATTTTCTCCTACACATTTGTTGAGCAGTTGGCCCTCGCCTGTTGGTTTGATCCCAGCCACCCAGAGTTTCTTGTTGCTAATTCTTTTTTGATCTTCAGTATGGATTCAGCCAGGGAAGGTGGCAGCTGTTGATAAAATTCTGTAACTTGTTGGAAATGCTTTTCGTGATGGGCTGGCGAAGTTTTTGACTCGTATAGAAGAAGTGACTAACTGAATGACTTCACATTTGTGTTGAAAATCCGAATCTTTTTCCACATGCTGACTGAGTGCAGAAGATTTCAAAACTGGTTTCAAGTTGATGAAGCCGTATCTTGCCTTTCCGATTCTGACTGGCCTGCTTTGACATCTTCATCCGTGCCGTCCAACTGGCTGTGATTGAAACTGTGCTTCTTGGTTGGATATGTGAAGGCAGGAAATAACCTCTGTCATATCTCTCCCGTTGATGGTGATTGGTGTTGTTGTTGTTGCTGTTGTTTGGTTGGTTGGTTACCTTCATCACCTCCGTCTGTCTTCTCTATGTTCACCTGTAGCCCTGTCTTCGTTGCCAGTCAGCCTCTTCAACCAGTTTGTTGGTTTTCGCCCGCAATTTTTCGAGTTTGTGTGACTTAAGAGATAAATCGTCAGTGAAATCCGGATCTTCTAGAGGTTTCTTATCGATGGTCCAGCGTATTCTTGCCTTCTCACTCCCATTACATAGTCTGACGCATAATCAAGTCCACCACAATTTAGTATACCATCGGTGATATTAGACAGGCAGCCAGCTTGTCTTGTTCCTGTCTTCACTTTGAACGCCTCAGTGAGTTTTCTGTTGTGGATCACTTGACATGTGCCATTGCTATTTAGCTGTTGAATATGGTCAATAAAGATTTAGGCACTGCTCATCGTAGCGTTGAAGCAATTTCTAAATTACTCCTTGGTCAACACTGTGTGTCTAAGGCCTTTTCGAAGTCTGTGAAGTTGAGGTAGAGGTTTGACTGTTATTCTACGCTTTGTTCTGTGATGACAAGGATGCGTAGAGTTGCACTTTGATCCTCACATGATTTGGTTTACCTAAATTCAGCTTGTTCCGTTTGGAGTCCTGCACCCAGTTCACCTTTTATTCTCTCCAGAATGACGCGACGTAGTATATAACTTGGCGTGGATAAGTTCATTATTCTACACCAGTCTTTGCAGAGGCCTAAGTAGTCGCCCTTCTTTGTTGGTTGGACAAAGTAGCCCACCTTTCTTCTAATCGATAGGCACCTTCCCTTCCTTCCAAACTTCATACAATAGGGGCGTTGGCAGTCCCTGGTTCTGTTTTCAACTCTCCAGATGGGATTCCGTCTGACCCTACTGTCTTCCCCGCCTTCAGTAGCTTGATTGCATTCACGACTTCTGATTTTGTTGGAGGAATGATGTCTACTGGCACTACTGTGCGTGGTGTTGTTGGTACTTCTGGATGAGTTGCAGGTGATGCTAGCTTCAAAAATCCTTTAAAGTGATCAGCCCATTGTTTTATTTCCATATTAGTTTGTTTATTAGATATATCACACAGTGAAGAAACAGTATTATTTACTGGATGACGTTCCGAACAAAATTTATTGTTCATAATCATGTCATCAATTATAATCACACGACTTCGAAACTTGAGTTTTATAGTTTTCTTTGTTCTCTCCTGTTTGTCATCGTAGGGGTAGTAGAATTTTCCAGATATCTGGGTGGACAGGTGTTGAATCATTCCTATTACATGTATTCGCTCTCAGTTGATTCGATAAACAAAGCTTCTGTTATCAATCTCTCCCTATACCCTGTGACATTAAATTTTGAAACTACCATCCTATCCCATCCCATCCAATTGTATGGTTGTGTGTAACTGCATGTAGTGAGTAGGATAACTGAACTATTCTCTAGATTTCTTTTCTTATTAGGGTCAACTAATCAAGATTTTGTTAGGTTTTTGTGTTCAGCTAGTCTGACTGCTCCTGTTCTACTAGTTTGACCTATGTATTTGACCTGACAATCATTGCAGACAGGGTATTAGATAAACTAGATTGTTTTGTTTTACGGGCTCCACAGGATTGATTCTTTAACCTACAAAGCTTGTTTCTAATTGAGTTCGTGGTTGGTTTGAATGCCAGCAGCCACTTTTATTCCTGCTTGCCTTGTTAAGAATTCTGCGTAAGGTGGTTTTTGAGGTTCCTTCCTTGTATGGAATTATTACTGATGATTTAGATTCCTTATTGTTGGTGTCGTCATTAATATTATTATTACTACTAATATTATTGTTATTATTATCAATATCACTACTATCATATTTATTTTATTTTTGCATTTCCTTACATATTTCCTGACTAATTTATCCGGGTAATTATTAAGTTTCAAGGCTTCTTTTATGTGTATCACTTCCTGTCTTAGATTTTCCTTGGTACTACTTAGTTTTTGTGCTCTGTCACTTAAACACTTCACCAATCATATTTTCACTGACATACGGTGGGTGGGATGATCGGAAGTCCAAATATCTATTTGAATATGTGGGTTTCCTGTAAACACACACCAGTGTGTTTAACTTCCCATCTTCTTTCCTTTTTACGTTGCAATCTAACATTGGGAGCTCCCCTTCTTGACTTTCCAATTCATAGGTGAAGTGAATTGCCTCCACCTTTGAGTTGATGTGTTCGAAAAATCTATCTGTATCTTGTGTTCTAAGTACAGTGAATGTGTCACCTACATACCTCCACCATACTTTAGGTGTGGGTGGGGGTGAACGTTTCAGTCGCCATGCTTTCCCACTTATCCATGAATATATCTGCTACAACCGGGGATATTGGTAACCCCATGGCAACTCCCTCAGTTTGTTTGTATATTTTCCCCTGGAATTACTTTCTACCACAGTGCCCAAGCTTTACACATATACCCTGTAGACATTTTTAATCTTGTAATAAGGCAATCCAATTTTGTCTAAAGTTGTTATTTTTGACTGTTATTATCAGTGTTAGACACAGTTGATGGATTTTGGCTTTTTGCGCGTAATTACTGGGAAGAAGACAGCGAAGAAAAGTTCCCGTTATATTATTGAGTTGCAGAAGTCCGTATGCTGTTATTCAATCGAGCAATACAGTGTAACTTTGTTTATTTTACTGCATAACTGATTCAATGTAAAAGTTGCACCAAATAAGTGTCTCTTATCATAATTTCCACGCTTAAAGTGTGTGTGTGTGTATATATATTAGCAAATGCGTATTAAGAATATATTCTGTACATGAAAAGGAAACATCTGGAGAGATTGCTAACTAAGGATTATCTTAGCCTTCAGAAGTGTCATTGCCAGGCATCTCCTTGATACAGGTCATGAGATTGACATCATGAAGTCCTTTTATAAATTATCAGTAGACAGAATAGATCAATTCTTCTGAAGTTTTGTGTTTTGTTTTATTTGTTTCTAATCCTTGTTAATTAGGCTCCATTTTTTTTTGGGTGTAGGAACTGCTAGTAAACTGGGCTTAGGTAATATAATACATTTAACCACTCTTACCTCTTCTTCTTCTTTTTCAGGAACTGGAACAATGCATTGGCTGTATGGTTCATCAAGCCAATGTTACACTGAATCGTCAATGTGAAACTTCTCAGACCTCTTCGACATCTTCACCACCGGCACAAGCGCCTATTAATAATAACAATAATAATAATCAATCAGAGAGTGGTAATCAATGCGGTATATGCTATTGTCGACCATTATGGTGTTTAGAATGCCTGATTCGTTGGTTCGCTTCACGTCAGACAAATAATCATCGTCCACCGAATCAATGGCTATCAGGACGTGTACCATGTCCAACTTGTCGGACATATTTTTGTGCTCGTGATGTTTCACGACTTGTTATCAGTCAGCAATAATCATGTGAATTGAATTGAATTGAATTCATCCTGACTTCGAAGGATGTAAATTCTTCGGAAAAATTGTGATATATATATATATACGTATGCATACGGGCGTGCGTACCTTGGTTGATTGATGGATGACCCTTATTTCCTTCCTCCTCCTCGCTTCCCCTCTACCATACAGTATCTCATTGTACACCTTATTACACACTGTATCTGGTTGTCTGCACACAATTTGTATGCTTGCACGTGTGTGTGTGTGTCTGAGTTCCTTGTCACTGCCTTACTTTCCGTTCGCTTTTTAGTAAAACATATCTGTGTCTGTGCGTGTATATAACACCAAGACTCTGCCGATATGCCTTTAATAAATAAGAGAGAAGCACATTTTTATACCAGTTTCATAAAACAAATCGTTTCTGCGTTTTTTTCTTTCTCTCTTGTTGTTACCGCCTTTTTTGCTTCCTGTTTTGTCAGTATTATTATTTAATATTATAGTTATTTTTATTGTTATTTAAACAAGCAAAAAAAATTGTTCAATAAAAAGAGTATTCAAGTATGAAGAGTTTTTGTTTTTATTTTGTGTTGTATTGTGGCGCACTTTTTGAATTTTTTCAATTTCAGTGCTTGATTTTCTGTGTGTGTGTGTGTGCGTGTATGAATGGTATTTGATTGTCGACTACTTATATCGGTTAGCCTATCAGTAGTATATGTTGTGGTGAATTTTTGTTTTTTTAATTTCTTGATTGTCATTCTCGGTAGGTGTTAAACAGATCACACACACACATAGATATTGTGTGTTCCACCTTAGGGTATGTGTGTGTGTGTGACTCCTCTCAGCCTTACTTACGAGCAAACCCCTCTGTGGAGATTGATTGCAGGAGCTTTAGAGTTAATCAGACTGTAACGACAGAATGCAAGAACCAGTCAACAGATCGTTTATTGAGAAAATCAAGAGGTACTTATAGATTTTTATGTACATTATTATAAGCGTTATTGTTAACGGAGAAACAACGTCTTCTGATTGGTTGTTTTCTTGCTGAAGATTATTCTGTCATCTTTTTGTTGCTGTTTCTCAGAAAGTTAAGCCACACATCTGCGAATCGTATTTGCACACGCTAAGTCCACTGTGATTGGTTGTTGAGTTCCTCAAGGTTAAACTTCGTTATTGTGTTTTTTCTTATGACCTTGATTCGGGACATGAACATTGACGTAGATTGTTGTCTACAATTTTTTCTTGCAGTCAGTTCTCACCACAAGGCGAGTCTGCCAATTATTCAGTTGTAAGAGTTACAGGGAGATGTCCTGACCGACCAGTGGAGTTCAGTGGGTTAAGTGTGAGAGGATAGTTACTCATTGATGACATTAGCTGGTGTTGGCGCTGTTATATGGCCAGTTGGTAGCAATTTGAATTTTATAGTCAACTGAATGTCCTAGGTTCGAATCCCCGTATCGGTTGATAAGTTTGGACGAAGCATCTATCTAGTACTCCTGTGAGTATCACTGATTCTTTAACTGAGGTCAGTTTGTGATCTAATTTGATGATGAAGAGGTTGCTTCCAACTTGTTCAACCGGAACACCTCTTTGGATTTGTTTAGTAGTTGTTAGTAAACTAACATTTTGGGGCCTTGTGTTACTCTGTATTAGGAGAAATGAAGGTTATAGGATGATTCAAGACAGTAGTATTTGTACCACTGTGACTAATTGTCAGTCATATTAGCGAGTAAATTAACGGCTCCTGTAGGTAGGGTGGGTGCATGACGCATCAAGCCAGGCAACTTAAAATTTCCATAGACTACTCATAGGAGAAGTTAGGGAGACACTTCGTGAATGAATATAACACACCTTAGTGTGACTATTCTTCAACTAGATGCTGAAGAAGATCTTTTAATAGCATTACATGCAGTCTGGTGCAGGTGGGTTCTCTGCAGATTTATATACTTACCTACCTTATCAATTGACTTGTCTAAAACTCTGTGCTTAACGGGATAATGTCATCATTAAATACTGACAATACTTTGGAGATCATCATAGGTCTTCTCCTGTCAGTGACCACTGCCCACTATTGGACAGTTAGTACACTTCAACTCTTAATGGGTTAATCTAACATATTGGTGAAAGCCAGGTAACTGTTTTATACGTATATGTAGCGAGAAGCAGTCGGACACGTCCAAATTTTGTTCATAGACTGACAATCGTTTTTATTCAGTCTCTTCAGCTTGATGCATGATGTTTTGTACATAACTGGAAAAAATGGTGGGATTCAAGGTGAGGAGGGAATATATTCGACGAATATTTTTCTACAACTTGGGCATTTGGGAGAGGATTTTTCCAGGCTATTAGACAAACTTCTTGTATGAAAATTGATGATACTTACCACCACCCCACCCATAAACTATTTGGTGCGGCTCAGAGTGAGTAGACTTCGGTCTTCCACTTGAAATAATCATATATGGCTGGTTACACATGTTCATAGCCTCTGCCAATTAAGGCGTATTCACTGCCCACACACTGCAGGTTGGGTGTTCCTCACAAAAGTGAAAGGACAAATTTGAATGTCTGGCGCTTACAGCCAGACTAGCAGATATGCAGGTCTACCTTGGGAATTGGAGGACGCTAATTCCAAACCTTTGGTGACTGTCCAATGAATGCGTTTCGGTCACCGGAAACCATATAGGAACTCAGATGCTAATGTGGCTCCAATGATTTGTAGATCAGCAGATATCAAGTCGAAGGCTTGGCGCTAGCCGTTTGAAACAACCGCCTGCTTTAGTCTGAGCATCCGGGCTGTATCCCAGCCCTCGCACAAACGGTGAGATCTTGTGTGGTTCATCTTTTCTTCCCCATAATCTTGATTGAAGTTTGTCTGTTGGAGTGATTGATGTTGAACGAGTTGTGTTAGCAAAACAGTAGTCAGTTTTAAACAAACAAGCACTGCAGAAAAGTTATGGACCAAACTAAAAAAATCTTTGGTAACAGGTCTGATGATAACACTACCGAGTTTCCCAGGCTAAAATATATTATATTATTATTATATTATTGTTTCCTTTAATTCCTAAAGGAACATAGGGCTTCAGCCAAGCGTCTCCATTGCGTTCGGTTCTCTGCTAGAGTCTTCACCTGGCTCCAAGTCTACCCACACGTTTTCATCTCCTCTTCACACGACCTCCTCCAAGTCACCCTTGCACTGACGACCAACTCGCCGCTTCCCTTTCGGGTTCCACTCGAGCAATGGCTTTTCTAGTGATGTCACTTGATTGTTTCCTCAGAGTATGGCCAATCCATCTCCATTTCTTCCTGCCTATTTGTTTCACAATTGGTTCCTGCTGTGTTGGTTCGCTCGTTGCCAGAGATCTCTGTTGCTGATCTTTTCTGGCGCCGGCCATCTCATCTTGAGTATTGAGTGAAGACAACTGTTGTAAATGAAGGTCTGTAGTTTGTTTGAGATGCTCTTTATCACGCGCAGTGCAAGTCTCTGATCCGTATAGTAGCACTGACTGACTTCACATTGGAGTCGAAAATCCGTATCTTATTTTTGATGCAGAGTGCTGTTGACCTCCACACAGACTTGAGAGTAGTGAAAGCTTGTCTTGCTTTACCGATTCTTGCTTTGATATCCTCATCAGTTCCGTGCGCCTGTAATTGAAACGATGCTTCCCAGGCAGATAAAGGAGGTTGTTTCTTTCAGGTTCCTTCCATCTATGCTGATTGTTGTATCTTGTTGTTGTTGCTGTTGGTGGTGTTGCCCAGGAATCTTCATCACCTCAGTTTTCTCTATGTTCACCTGAAGTCCTATATTTGATGCTTCTTCTGCCAACTTGTTGCTTTTCGCTTGCATATCTTCCAGTTTGTGAGAAATCAGACATATATCATCGGTGAAGTCCAGATCCTCCTACTCCAGGCTAAAATAAGTGGAGCTAAATTTGAAGCTCCCGACGTTAACAGAATGCAAAGTCGTTTCAACACCTTGAGCTTCAGTCTTCAACTGTTCGACATACGCGACTGGGCTACATCAACTCCTAGCTTTAAAGGTAGGCAGTAGTGAAGTGGTGCCTGAATGTGTTGACCGCTTCACTTATTTGGGAATTTGCATCAGCGCCAACGCCAACGGGTTGATTGCTGACGAAATCTCAGCACGGATACAAAAGGCTTGCGTGGCATTTGCCAACGTATGTGCCATCACTGGTGTAGACGCGATATGCATCTATCGATCAAAAGATGTGTGTGTACTTCACAGCATTTCTCTCTGTCCTTTTATTTGGCTGTGACATATGATCAATGAGAGTGGAAGACATGTAAAGGCTAGTTGTCTTTGATCAGTGGTGTCTGCTTATTACCCTTCCCATGCTAGGTAGCCTAATAGGATGAGTAATATCGAAGTTGGGCATCGAGTTTTGTGAAGGTGCTTCGATTGAGATGGCTAAGATATATGTGTTATACATTCTGAGCCGCCGCGTTCTTTGTCGAGCAATGATAGCTGACATAGGATGAATCAAGTTGGAAAAGAGCTAGTGGTGGCCAAACCAAAGCATGGCCTTGTCAGTCAATGAAATCCACAACAGTTAGTTTAAGCCAGCCACGTAGGGAGGTGTAGATTGGCTTTCTGGTTGACTCAAAATCGTTCTCAGTAGTTGGCGCAGATGCATCTACTTCTTGTGACTTATAATACCCAATAAAACTTTATTGTTCTTCTATATATATTACTATTCTTTTTGCCTCACATCTCTCTTTTGAATCTCTCTTTACTCATTTCTCTTGCTTTGTATGCCACATGGAGAGAATGTGGCAACTTGTTGTGCTGCGCATTTGTACAAAGTTGTTCTGTGTTGAAACTCAACTAGTCAATCGGCTGCCTAGTATGTATCATCAGCACTTACATACAATCAATTAGATTGGCTCATAACCCGGCACAGGGCCAACTGAGTTATAACTAATTAATATACGTGTAAAACTTGGGCACTGTGGTAGTAAGTAATTCCATATTAGTTTGTTTATTAGATATATCACACAGTGAAACAGTATTATTTACGGGATGACAAAGTTTCGAACAAAATTCATTGTTCATTATCATTTCATCAATTATAATCACACGACTTCGAAACTTGAGTTTTATAGTTTTCTTTGTCTTCTCCTATTTGTCGTAGGGGTAGTAGGATTTTCCAGATATGTGGGCAGGTGTTGAATCATTCCTATTACATGTATTCGCTCTCAGTTGATTCGATAAACAAAGCTTCTGTTATCAATCAATCTCTCCCCCCACTCTGTGACATTAGATTTTAAAACTGTCATCCTATCCCATCCTATTGTATGGTTGTGTGTAATTGCATGTAGTGCTTGCGATAGCTGAACTATTCTCTAGATTTCTTATCTTATTCAGGTCAACTAATCTAAATTTTGCTAGGTTTCTATGCTCGACTAGTCTGACTGCCCCTGTTCTTCTACTTTGACCTATCTATTTGACCTGACAATCATTGCAGACAGGGTATTAGATAAACTAAATTGTTTTGTTTTAAAGACTCCACAGGATTGATCCTTTAACCGACAAAGCTTGTTTCTAATTGAGTTTGTGGGGTGTTTGAATGCCAGCGACCACTTTTATTCCTGCATGCCTTGTTAAGAATTCTACGTAAGGTGGTTTCCGAGGTTCCTTCCTTGTGTGAGTTCTAACTAACTAATTAATGTAACTGGTCGACTCTTTTATTTTTTGTTTTTTACTGAAATCAAAAATAACATGACCTTCTAAAAATAAACAAAAATTGAGTTGTAATAATCAATAATAATAATAATGTCTGTAATCAATTTTTAGCTGACCTCATCTCTAATGAAGATTTTTATATCTTCTAGCAAATTTTACATTTACCTGCTGCTTACTATAAATATACCTTCAATTTATCGACCCGATAAGGTCATGGGTATGCTCCATACACTGCAGAAAAGTTGCAAACAAGGACGAAACAGCTGTCCATTACTCCATAGTGTTCTTTCAGTGGTTCTTTAACTGAGGTCACTTTGTGGTGGTACCTGAAATCAGTCGAAGCCTTTCCAACCAACACACTTGAAATTCAATCTCTACCAGTCACTAAAGACGTGGAGTGTGGGACCAACGTAGTTGTGTGTGTGTGTGAGGATAGTTATTCATTTACCGATAACATTTCTGCCGGTCGCGCCATATATATATCGTGGATATGCAGGAGTGAGAATTGATTAGCCTGAAGGTCCTGGGTTCAATCCCTAGCTGTGTGGTGTGATGAGTGTGTAGTGTTAAAGAGTCCCAAACCAGTACGAAACAGCTCTCCAGCACACCGTGACTTTAAATGGTTCTCTAAATGAAGTTAGTTCCTTGATCAGATTTTCAGGGTAGTTGGAAGTGTCGTTAGATGAGATGGTTAGAAGCAATCAGTAGGAACGCGGGTGATGCCTCGCCTAGGTTTGCTTCTTACTGGCACTCACCAGTGTCAGCATGACACCGATATCCTGCTTGGGGATTCGACCATGCCTCATGCAGTGCTGCCTTTTGGAAACGCTACTATTGAGCTATTCGTGGTCATGTTCCACCTCCTGTAGGATTGTAATTGGTACATCGATTGATCGATAGCATTTAACTGATGACATGTGTGTTCAGTCCTGAGTAGTGTTGCTGCTAGGTAGCTTGCCATCGTTATCTAACTTGCCGGTGACTGCATTCCAGTCCAAACTGATAGAGAATGAAGCCAACACTAACAATAAGGAAACGAGGCGTGACACACCAGTTACTCACAATAAGGAATAGTAAGTAACTCTATTAAGTTTGGAGAATGACAAAAAAAGCAGAGTAAATACCAAATCAGATAAGGGTATTTCAATACGAGTTATGAATGGTAGTCGGATTATATTAACAAGGTCACTGAACAGATTCAAACAGGTGTCCATTGGAGAAGATTAAAAAGGACTTTTAGGCACGAGTATGAATACGATCAAAAGCATCTACAGTGCACCTCTTACACCGAATAAAGTCACCTCTGATGATTGAATGAAAACGGTTTAATTTTATTATTATTATTTCCTTTAGTTCCTATAGGAGGAACAGAGGGTTTCAGCTGCACGTCTCCATTGCGTTCGGTTCTCCGACAACGTTTTCATCACCTGGCTCCATGTCTGCCCACATGCTTTCATCTCCTCTTCACATGACCTCCTCCTCCATGTCACCCTCGCAATGACGACCGACTCACCGCTTCCCATTCTATTGGGGTCCCACTCGAGCAATAGCCTGGTGTGTGATGTCACTCACTTGACTGTTTTTTTTCTCAGAGTATGACCAATCCACCTCAATTTCTTCCTGCATATCTGTTGCGCGATTGCTTCCTGTTGGGTTGGTTCGTCGTTCCAAGAGGTCCCTCACTATTGCTGATGTTTCCTGACCGGCCATCTGATCTTGATTAGTATTGAGAAAACACATCTGTTGATGAAGGTAATTAGTTTATTCGAAGTGGCCTTCGTGATTCAACGCGTCGCAGCGCCAAGTGTCTGATCCGTATAGTGAGTAGCACTGACTTGATTTGACATTGGAGTTGAAAATCCTGATCTTATTTTTTCATGTTGAGTCCTGAGTGCTGATTGTTGATCTCCCCACAGACTTGGGAGTAATGAAAGATTGCCTTGGGTACTGGTTTTCAGGAGAACGAACACACCCATCCCTGCCTCTTGCGAGATGAGATCGGTATGCAGTATCGTCCTGTGCGCAATCACTCGAGAGCCCTCTCTCTCGGTGGACCAGTTTAATTTAGTACCTAAAATTAATAATCTTGGTAGAATGTATAATATTTAATCCAATTTAGATTTTCCCGTCGATTGATTGGACCGAAGCGCTTAGTCTCAAGTTGAGAAGTCGGCTGCTTGTGCAGATGATTCAACGATGTCTGATAATATTGTAAGGACAGAAGACAAGGGCCAACCAACAGATCATTTATTGAGAAAGCTAAGAGATATCTATAGATTTTTATGTACATTATTGTCAGCGTAGAAGCAACGTTTTCTGACTGGTTGTTTTCTTGCTCAAGGTTATCCTGTATTGCTTGTGACTGTTTCTTAGAAAGTCAGGCCATATATCTGCGAATCGTATTTGCACACGTCAAGCTTGCTGTGATTGGTTTTTGAGTTCCTCAAGGTTAAGCTTTGTTATTGTGTTTTTTCTCATGACTCCGATTTGGGACGTAAACATTGACGTAAATTGTGTTGTCTACAATTTTGGCTTTCAGACAGCTCTCACCACAATATAACTTGGAGTCATTCCGTTTGTGGTGACTGGCACTGGAATCCACGACACTCATTTCTTTCGATTTGGGACTCATCATCTGGTGGGAGTACCTGCACTTCGATCCAATCAATGGTCGCAATAATGTAAATTGAATGAATTTATAAGACCCACCGCACAAGAGGTGGTTCTCGTGGCGTTTGAAAATGTAGGCAGTAGATTCGAGCCTCGGTGGGAACATCATCACTCACTCACTGGGAAATGCAGGTATATCCCGATAGCTGATGAGTCCCAAGTAGGGCGAAGTGCGCATTATCCTGGATTCCACTGTTAGTCACCATCCACCAATTGACTTCAAATGTATGGTATTACCAAAATCCATAAAGCAGGACACCCTATTCGGCCAATAATTGACTTTAGGAAAAATATCCTGCCTTATAGTGAGTTATATAAATATGTAGGATCAATATTATGTCGTATTAGAGATCGATCAAATTCTAGACTAACTAATTTATGCGAAATGAAGCAGAAACTAGTGGAAATTCAATTAGAAAAAACATGAAAAAATGATTCCTTTTGACACAACCAGTTTATATACTAATATTCGCATTAATACAACTCTGGAGGCAGTTAGTAGTGAACGGAACAATGATCCTGAACTCAAAAGTAGGACAAAGCTCTCGCTCGGTTTATGAAATAATATTAGATGTTCACTTATGTCTAATCTCTGGCACTGTATTCAAATTTCAAAATAAATTATATAAACAAACGAATGCAGTGGCAATGGGATCACCAATATCTCCCAATAGTGGAAAACATATTTATGGACAGCTGGGAAAATAAAGCTGTTAGAACGTTTAATCCGGCTCCTAGGTTCCGGTGGAGATATGTGGATGACACATTCAC